>JAGKTI010015102.1:0-20884 GCA_018397915.1 Birgus latro | reverse complement strand
TTACACATTTCAAACCCTCCATTCCCACGGCGTTACCCTCCTTAATTTTGCTACAGCAAAACTATTTTCTCAACTTGCTGACATCCGGTAGTGACGTTATTCACGTGCTCTATATGAAACCAGTCTATTTCAAAACATCTATCCCAAAACATGAACTAGATCTGAAGATGACGAACGTAAAAATGTCGCCGTGTTCAAAGGGTTAGGCTACTGCAAGAAATAATTCACCACCATTTTCAATTATGGAAAGTCCACTCATCACCCATTACTTCTTTCCCTTAATTCGAACGCTTAATCGCGACAATTAACACTCGCAGGCGATAATTCAAGGAAAATGAGTGGTCACGTGACCACGATTGCAGCCCGCATCAGACATCTCACGTTCCTCCGGCCGAATTTTCTTCTCACCTTCTCTTTGTACCAAAAACTCCACACTGCCACCTATACTAATATTTATAATCCTTAATAATAAAAAGAATCACAAGAACTTACCTCGGTTGTTCTGGAAATAAAGCAGAAGCAGGTCCTCGCACCCCCGACCCCCACTAAGGCTATCCTGAAACTTTCAAAATTCAAATTTCTCGGGTATGGGACGCGGCGCGCTGTGATTGGCTGATTTGAATTGGCGCCAAAAAAACGATATTGCAAATCACACCAGGCATTAACCGATTTTATATGTATTAAGGATATTTTCAAATTACAGAACACTATAATTTAAAGTTTTCCTTACGTCCGTCATCAATCAATGGCCAACGGTACGTTACAGGAAGTTTTTCAAATTTTGGTAACCGCCAGTGACTCACGTTTGAAGCGTCATCGAATCAGACAACTTAGGCTCGACATCTTCCATTGCAAATTCTTAGTCAGCTATTTATTTTCAGGTGGCAAATAAAACTGATAATGGTAAGCTTTTATGTAAGGGGAGAGTCTCAGTTGCAAAATATTAATACCGCTACGGCGGGAAATGCATACGGTAAACCCAACGGAATGTTCGCCCAAGTTAAAATCCGTATTTTCAAGTGGTTGCAAATTTCGCAACACGTAGAAATAGTTTATCATGTGGTATGGAAATATATTTAGCAGGTGGTTCATTTTGGTAAGTGGGGAGAACAGCGGTAATGGCGGGCGGTTTGAATTTGAAGTGCCAGGGTTGGAGAAACGATTGGCTTGTAACAGTACCTATCAAATATGAAAACTATTCTGCATCAAAACAAAAAGCTATTTCCACCGGGAAAGAGTTTTGGCAGAGGCGGCGGCGCTGGGACATGGAGGGGAGCGGCTCGTGGGAAAGGAAGGCCCGTGGGAAACCGCCTTTCCCGCACACCACCTCCCTCTTGCCGCCAAAACTGAATATTTCCCCGCTGATGTAGATTGAATTTCCACTTACCTGGTTTGTGCTGAAGCTTCCCAACTTAAAATTGAGTTACACATTTCAAACCCTCCATTCCCAAGGTGTTATACTCTTTAATTCTGATACAGCAAAACTATTTTCTCAACTTGGTGCTAACAACCGGTAGTGACGGTATTCACGTGCTCTATATAAAACCCGTCTTCAAAACAGCTTAGATCTGGAGATGACAAAAACGTAAAAATGTCGCCGGGTTCAAAGGGTTACGCTAATGCAAATTATTCACCACCACTTTCCATTCTCAAAAGTTCACTCATCACTCAATACTTTCCCTTCATTCGAATCCTTAATCGCGATAACACTCGGAAGCGATAATTCAAGGAAAATGGTCACGTAGCCACGCAGCGGCACCGTCAGACATTTCACGTTCCTCCGGCCGAGGTTTCTTTCCGCCTTCTCTTTTCGTATCAAAAACTTCACACTGCCACCTTTACTAATACTTATAATCCTTAATAATAATAAAAATCACAAGGACTTACTCGGTTATGCTGGAGATAAAAGTTGGAGCAGATCCAAGCCCCCCAACCCCCACTAAGGCCAACCTGAAAATGATTTCAAAATTCAAAATTCTCGGGCAGGGGGCGGCGCGCTGTGATTGGCTGATTCGAATTGCCGCCACAAGGAATACCCCCAATGCCAAGGACCAAGACCCTGACAGACCCGCCAATAAAACCTGATAGTACAAATCACACCTGGCCATCAATTGACCTGAAGTGTGTTAAGGATACTTTTCCAATTAGAGTGAACACTATAATTCAAAGTTTTCCTTATAACGTCCGTCGTCAAGCAATGGCCGACTATACAGGGTGGTCAAATATCAAGCCAACTCCATTTCCGTGTTAGGCGGACATACCAGTTACACAAGTCTGTTTGGAATCATTTCTAACGGTACTTATAACACTTCACACTATAAAATCTGCTTTTTTACGTCCACTGACTCCATGGCTGACTGGTACTTTCACGAAGCTGCCCAAACACCTGCACTGCAAAGATTAATATTCACACCACCCTGTATGTCAAATTTTCTCAACTTTAACCCTGAGTTTCACTAATCGTCCCAAAATGTATTATCACTTTATTCGTTACCGCTGTTATTTCTTCCACCTGTGCAGGCACACCTCTAGTGGTGAAGGTACTGATGAAGGCTTTACGTAACGCGTTTCAAAATATCGTATAGGTAAACAAGATCTGCGGATGGCAAGAATAAACTGTCATCGGACTGAAAGGGTTAGGCTGACGCATGGATTAGCCACTTCTCACTTTTCAAAGTTCTCATCACCCAGTAAATACTTCTCTTCCTTCATTCGAATACTTAATCGTGATAGTAAACTACATTCGAAGGCGACGTTTCAAGGAAAATGGCTGCTCACAGCCACATTGCAGCGCCGGCTCTCACGTCACGTTTAAGTATTCTCCAAGGGATTTTTCGTCTTTTTCTTATTTTATCACACACGTAACACTTCCCTAACTACTC
Organism: Birgus latro; assembly: GCA_018397915.1. Classification (NCBI taxonomy): domain Eukaryota; kingdom Metazoa; phylum Arthropoda; class Malacostraca; order Decapoda; family Coenobitidae; genus Birgus; species Birgus latro. The sequence goes on along the minus strand of JAGKTI010015102.1, from coordinate 18,002 downwards.
ACGATAATCCTTATTGGTAAAAACATTCTGCAAATACAACTTACCCGGTTTTTCTGGAGATAATGCAGGAGTAAATCCATACGCCACCTTCCCCCGCCGTGGTCAACCTCATTCTTAACCGGGCAGGGGACGCGCTCCCTGCCTCCCTCCAGCCCTGAGCCACGCGCGCTGTAATTGGCCGATTCGATTGATTGGCGCCAAAACGAGCGCCCACAATAATTTTCTTCCTGGATATATTATTATATATTTCTGTTACCACTAAGTTATTTTCTCCACTTAGTGCAAACTCTAGTAGTGAAGGTATTGATGAAGGCTATATGTAACGTCTATTTCAAAATATCTACCCTAAAGGTGTGAACCAGATCTGCAGACAGCAATAAACGTAAAAGTGTTGCCGGACTGAAGAGGTTACGTTGGCTCAAGAAATTATTAGCTACTCAATTACTCAAAGTTCTCCACCCATTAAATACTTTTCTTTTCCTTCATCCGAGGAGGTAATCACAATAGTAGTTAACATTCGAAGGCGATATTCATGAAGGAAAATGGCTGGTCACGTACAGCCAAGTTGTATTCGATCCTGACTGGTGGTTATAATTGGGGTGTGTGGGCCGCCGTAAGCTTGAGAGCTTGGAGATCTTCCGCTTGTATCCTGAATTTTGGGTTTAGTTCCTTGATAAGCTGATATACACGGTAGGAGGAGACGTCGTACATCCACACATGTAGTCAAAATTCCATTATTTTCTCCCAATATTTTCCTTGTAAGGGCAATTCGGTGTTCGTGTTTGAGGTGGTTTTTAGGTGCTCAAGCTGTAAGGTGGTAACTCAAGCGTCGAGACAATTTCACAGCCGTCATGCCCACACTGGCAGAAGAGAGGGCTTCGCAGTTTCCCCTCTTACATGTAAACCTGTAGATAACATGCTGCCTCTGAACTTTCCCTCTACTTCCGGGGGCTGTTCCTTAGTAGCAGGTGACTGGCCTTTGTACTCTTGTAGTATATTGCCAGGTTGTCTCTTTTCGGGGTTTAACGGCTTCACATTTCGCTTCACTATTTGTATTATAATTCTTCTTTGTAGGCTGTTGAGAAGGTGGCTCTGTAGTAAAGGTTGATGTCCTCCTTCATATGGGTTTCTGTCGTTATTTTTGTTGTACCAGCTCTTGATGATACAGTATTCCTTGTTAGTCGGTTGCTATCCTTATTAGAGACGCAATTGCTGATTAATACTTGTGTAGATAACTGACACAACACCCCAGTAACGACAGATTCCACAAGAAGGAGGATGACATCAACCTCCCTCCCTTCCTACCTACCTACTTACCTATTTAATGTAATTTACGGAGTGAGTGCAAGAATTATCGTGGCATACGTTTATTTAGTGTGGTAGGGAAGGAATATGGAAGGATTATTACTGAGAAAGTAAGAGAGATATCAGAAGTCCTAGTGAGTGATGAACAGGGTGGCTATAGGAGTGGCAGAGGATGTGTGGATCAAATTTTTGCAGTGAGACAGATAGCAGAGAAGGCTTGTGAGAAGGGCCATAAGGTGTTTATGGCATTTATGGAACTGGAAAAAGCATACGACGAAGTAGACAGAGAAGGACTGTGGAAAGTTTTCCTCTCGTACGATGTAGATAGTAAGCTTCTAGGTGGTGTCAAGAGTTTTAATGACGGTAATCAAGCACGTGTAAGGGTTAATGGGCACCGGTGCATCCACTCCAACCTACTGATCCCCAACCCAAGAACTTTCACCCCACAGCAGCACCACCTGAACCCAATCCACCCCAGTCAATGTTGGTTCTGCACCCTGATGAGGGTCACTCCTCAGCCTTCAGCTCTCTGCCTCCGAATCAATGTTTATCAGCCACTCATTTCTCTCTCCAATTAACCATTCTCCAGTCTATCTCCTAATCAATCACTTTAGTATCTCTTCACCTATCTATATACCTAGGCTGCTTCCCCCAAAGATATGGAGGTAGCGGAAAAAGGATGACACTCCCAATTTACTCATCCACACACACATACATACATTCATTTGCATCTTAGCCCCAGGAAAAGGGATAGATCCTCATCGCACGAGGGTCAATGCGCACTGCAATCGGCGACATTCGCAACAGGGCCTGACAACAAGGCTGCTTTACTCCTGCCACATCATAATGGACCAATCCCCTTACCCAGACCTGACCCGATCACAAGATCAGACCAAATGAGGGAGAATATCCCCTCAGGACTGCGTCACTTTTATTCAATCACAATTTCTCTCCAGTCAATCCTATCACGCGTAGCCACAACTCCTTTACTCGTCAGAAATCCCTCTCGCATATAACGCTCTCTTCACACTGTCCACCCATCCTATTCATGGTCGTCCTCTCAGACTTACACCTCTCACATCCAATCCAGTTGTTTTTTCACCAATCGCTCTTCATCCATTTTATATGCCCAAACCATCGCAACACCCTCTGCTCAACTCGATCAGCCATCGCCCGCATAATTCCAGTTCTCCATCGCACTTCATTATTTCTCAATCGATCCATACGCGTCACTCCACACATACTCCTGACACCTCGTCTCCATTACATTCAAACTTTTCCTCTCTGCTACACCCATATTCCATGTTTCAGCCCCATATAATGCAGTCAGTAAAACACCCTCAAACAGTTTTCTCTTGGCATCTATTATAAGCGAACATCGAAACACTTTTTTCATTCCTCCCAGCATCTTTCCTACTTTATTCATTCTAAACTTCACTTCTGCATCTGTTCTTCCATCCACAGCATCCTGTGACCCTAAATACTTGAAACACTCTACTGACTCAATCAACTCACCATTCAAAACTATATTCATCCTCCTACCATCTACTAACCTCGTACACTTCATCACTTACTCATATTCTCATTTATTCTCAATTTTCTCCTTTCACACACCCATCGAAATTCCTCTACCAACAGTCATAATCTCTCCTCTCAAACAGCCACCAGTGCAGTATCATCCGCAAACAGCAGCTCATTCAGATTCCACTATCTACTATCAGCATTCACCAGACTCAAACCTCCACCTAACACTCTTGCATTCACCTCCCTTGCAACACCACCCACATAAATATTAAACAACAAGGGCGACATCACACCTCCCTGCCGCAGTCCCACTCTCACGGGAAACCAATCACTCTACAGTATTTCCCACTCATACACACGCTCTACTATTTACATAAAAACTCATCACTCCATTTAGTAACCTACCATCAAGTCCATACAGTCATAAAATTCCACAAAGTCTCCCTGTCAATTAAATCATACGCATTCGCTTAATCCATAAACGCCCAAAAAACATCCTTACCTATCGCTAAATACTTTGCAAACACATGATCCAAGCATTCTCTCCCTCTTCTAAAGCCACACTGCTCATAACCAATCTCTCTCTCTCTCTGTACCTTCTCTAACTCTCTTAATTAACAATATCCCATACACCTTCCCTATTACACTCAACAGGCTTATACTCCTAAAGCTAGTACATTCATACCTATCACCCTTACATTTATACAATGGAACCACACAAGCACTTACCCAATCAACTAGCACCATATCTCACAAACCACACATTCAACAATCTTACTAACCACACAATAATAGTCGCTCCACCGCCTTTCACGCATTCCATAGCACACCCATCCATAAGTGCAGCATTCCCTGTCTTCATCTCATTTACTGCCTACAGCACTTCCTCCATCGTGATCAAAGACTCATTCAACTCTCCAACACATATATTCCTTGAACCCTTCCATCTGCTACAATCTCAGCCTCCCTTTCCTACTCTACATATAAACAATCTTTCAAAATATTCAACCCATCTCTTCCTTAATGCATCCATCTCAATTAACATCTCTCCATCCTCTGCTTTTACTCGCTCTTCCTTCCAAGACCCTCCCTTTCGCATCCTATTTACCTCCTTCCAAAATGTTTTCTCATTCTTTCCAAAATTCTAAGTTAACCGCCTACCCCACCTCTCATCTGCTGCCACTTTCACGCACAGCCAGTCTCGCCCTATTCCTCTTTTCCTTATACCTCCCATATGACACCTCATCCTTCCTCTGCAGCCACACTTCATATGCGCCTCTATTCTCAGCCACAGCCATACGTGCTTCCTCGCACCACCATTCAATTCCTTTTCCTACACTACAAAACACTGGCCTCACTTCACACAACTCTTCCGCATACCCCACCACAGCACTCTTAAACAACTGCCATTTCTCATAGACACTACCATTTTCTGATCTTTCACTGCATTCTACTCATTTTTCAATTCATCCTGAATCATTTTATCTCCTTAATCTAACTCACTCACTTTCAAAACCTCCCAGCCACAACAAACTCTCCAAGCTCTCACCCATCTCTTACCTACTCTTAGCTTCCTCTCCACCAGGTAGTGGTCAGACATACCTCCACCCCCCCCCTCTAAATATTCTCACATCCAACAACTTTCCTCTAACATTCCTGGACACAACCACATAGTACATCAACGCACTATCAACAACCCTTCCACCCTCTGATCTCACAAATGTATACTTGTATCTATCTTCTCAAACAAACTACTTCCAAACACCATCCCTCGCTTAACACACATCCCTATCATTCGTTCCCCATTTTCATTTCCTTCAGGCAAACCATGCATACCAACCACACCATCAACTGCTACATTTCCCAATCTAACATTTAGATCTCCCATCATTGCCACATTCATATTCGATCCAAAACTCTGCAGACACTTATCAACATCGTTTCAGAGATTCTCCCTTTTCTGTATCTCCATCGCTACCAGGCCCATAGGCACTCACAAATGCCCATAACTCACATTCAAATTTCGTTTTCACCTCCAACAGTCTCGATGAAGAAGAAGAAGAACAATACGTACCTAGTGCCAAAATCCAGCACAAAGCCAGATCATCGGCTACAAGTTATGTATGCTGGTCGGGCCGGAAATACAGACACGGCATTGTGAAGAAATTCGGTCAATGCAAAAAGTATATCATATCACAGATGGGGTTAGTGAAGTCAGGAACGGAGTTAGATGTTGGAAAGAAGACCAATAGTGGTAAGGAAGGACATGATATTATGACAGGAAAAATATGATTCTCGGAGAAAATCTGAAAGGAGGGGAGGACGTTGGAGGGAAGACAAAAAAGGAAAGGAAATACGTCGCTGTACAGTGTAAAGAGGACAATCAAGGAAAATATGACGTATAGAGAGAATGGTATTGCAATGCGTACAGAGGGGAGGGTGACCACCAGACATCAAAAATGGGTGGGTAAGTCTAGTATGACCAATTCTACGACGACCTAAAGCAGTCTCCCATCTCCTATTACGGTGGCAAGGGGCTAGCCAAGGAGATATAAATGGTTTAACAACACGTAGTTTATTACTAGTGATAAAGTCCCAGCAAGACTGCCACCGGTGCTGAAGGAAGGAAGTTAGGGCAGGAAGAAAATCAGAGACTGGAATGAGGAAGGAAGGAGAGGCATCTTTGGCAACAGCCATGCGAGCCAACTGATCAGCACGTTCATTGCCCGCGATGCCCACATGTCCTGGAACCCAACAGAACTGGACTGTTTTACGACGAGAGGAGATACGGAACAACCATTCCAAGATACGAACGACTAAAGGATGAGAAGCAGAAGGTGACTGAAGAAGGGATAGCGCACTATATGAATCAGAGAATATTATAAATGAGGGAGAGGAGGCACGACAAATATACCGCAATGCAAACCAGAGGGCATATAACTCTGCTGTTAGAACACTTGCATAGGTAGGAAGACTAAAATGATAAAAGGTGTCAGGAAGGAGGATCGCGAAGCCAACACCCTCTGGGGTTTTTGAACCATCAGGGTATATAGGGACTGCAGAGGAATGGCGAGAGAGATGGTCAGAAAACCGAGCACAGAGAATCAATGAATGAAGAAGGATATGTAGAATGTGAGTGAATTTAAGTACTTGGGCAGTGTGATGAGTAAGGATGGAAGTCTGGAGGGTGAAGTGCTCGAAAGGGTGCAGCAGGGAAGGAAGGTTGCTGGTTCATTGAAAGCAGTGATAAGAAACAGGGAGGTGAGCATGGAAGTGAAAAAGTTGTTACATGACAGTATTGTGATACCAACTCTGACATATGGAAGTGAAGCTTGGACCCTGTTGGAAGGACAGAAGTCAAGAGTGACAGCAGTGGAAATGAGTTGTTTGAGAGGAGCATGTGGAGTCACATGGAGAGACAGACTAACAAATGAGGAAGTGAAGGAGCGTTGTGGTGTGGTTGAGGACGTGATGGGAAGCGTTAGGAGAAGCACGTTAAGGTGGTTTGGTCATGTGGAGAGGATGGAGAGTGAAAGACTGATGAGGAGAGTGTATGTGAGTGAGGTGGAGGGGGCGAGAGGGAGGGGGGGGCCGACGATGAGATAGAGGGATGGAGTGGAGAGGTATATGAGGGAGGGGTGTGTGAGTTGGGAGCGTGGTAGTGAAATGGCAGGGGACAGAGTGACATGGAGGCGATTTGTTTGTGGCCACCCCGTGCGGGATTGAGGCGTCTGGCAATAGATAGATAGATAGAAGAATTGGACTTGGAATAGGGGAAAATGGAAGAACAAATGTGAGGTCGCGGAAGTAGCCAGGGGGTAAAAAGACGTGCGGTAAGAAAAAACATTACTAATAGCAAGAGAGGAATGCGAGAGGAGAGTACGAGCTCGAACTGCAAAATATGGCCTGGTTCTAGGAGTGGAAAACATGTCTATGTCAGGAGTGGGAGGAAGCAGAGAAGGAGTATGAGGAAAACAGTGCAACTTAGCATAAGTACGAAGCGAAAGTAGAGCACGACGGCGGAAAAGTGATGGAACTCCTGATTCAGCATACAGACTCTCAACTGGGAAGGATTTAAAAGCACCAAGTGCCAGACGGAGACCGTGATGATGCACAGAATCAAGCTGTTGAAGGACGGTGTCTGAAGCGGAAGAATAAACTTGGCAAGCATAATCAAGTTTGGAGAGAACGAGAACAATATGGAGCCGAAGGAGAGTAGCCCGATCAGCACCCCACGACACATGAGACAAAATTTGTAAGAGACGGAGGCGTTGCAAAGGCTGAGATTTTCAAGGAGGCAATATGATCCTTCCAAGTAAGACGAGAATCGAAAAGAAGGCCAAGAAAGGAAGAAGAGGTTTTGTATAGGAGAGGAGAGCCATAGAGAAAAAGAGGTGGTTGGGAAATCAGATGAGAGCGAGTAAAAGTAATAGCATGAGACTTAAGAGGAGAGAACCGAAAGCCATGAGAAGTAGCCCATTCTGAGGCAGAAGAAACTGCACGTTGAATAAGAGCACCAAGGGCAGAGATGTCAGAATTTGAGGCATATATTGCAAAATCATCTACATATAAAGAAGAGCAGACACCAACTGGGAGGCAGGATATAATACCATTAATTGCCAATAAAAAGAGAGTAGTGCTAAGAACACTGCCTTGAGGGACACCTTCATATTGTGGGAAGGGATCTGAATAAGTATGCTGAACACAGACTCTAAAGAAATGGGATGACAAAATTCTTTAAGAAAACCCCAAGGTTACCATCAATCCCACAAGAACAAATTGTGCGTAAAATATGATAGCGCCAAGCTGTGTCATAAGCCTTCTCAAGGTCAAAGAACACTGCAACCACAGATTGCCGAGTGACAAAGGCTGAACAGATATATGTCTGCAGATTCAGGAGGGGAGTTAAGGTACCGTGAGCTTTACGAAAGCCAAACGTGAAGGGAACAAAAGCTGTTTGGATTCTAGGAGCCACATAAGACGATGATTTATCATACGCTCGAACAATTTCCAAAGACAACTAGTAAGAGCAATGGGGCGATAATCTTGAGGGGCGTGGCCTTCCTTTCCTGCTTAAGAAATGGGAGAATGACAGAATTACGAAAAGAGGGAGGAAAGACACCCTCTGTCCAGATACGATTATATATAATTAATAATAGGGCCAGGGCCTGGGGGGAAAAGGTGACGGAGCATATTATAGTGTATGCCATCAGGACCCTCGCAAGTGTTCTTACAAAGACGAAGGGCTGAGGACAATTCATGGAGAGTAAAAGGCGCATTATACGATTGACAAGACGACAGCTGGAAGACAACTGGTGTACATTCAGTAGCAGTTTTAAGGGCATGGAATTCAGGTGAGAGATGAGAACCGTTACTAACATTACTAAAATGAAGACCTACGCCATTAGCAACTAAACGAGCATCTGCGACTGATTCCCCATCCAAATGGAGGACAGGGGAAAGCATGGGAAGATGTTTACCAGCTATTTTGTGTATACGTTTCGAAACGGAAGCAATGGGTGTATTTGTAGTGATGGTGGAAACGTATAATCTCCAGCTATGGCGTTTAGCCCGTTTAACTGTCCTACGAAGAGAAGCGCGGGCCTTTTTAAACATTAGAAGTGCACTCTGTTCATACTGGGTGTTGCGTTTACGTAGGTAGCCCTTCCAATGTGCACGTTTAACACGGAGAGCCACAGTACAATCCGAATTCCACCAAGGTACACACTTAGAAGCAAAAGGACAGGACGACCTTGGAATCGCAATCAAAGCTGCACTTAGAACTAACACATTAAAATAGGTGAGCATGTCTAAAACGGTAGAGAAGGAAGAAGGAGGTACAGAAGGAATAGAGAAGTAAATGACGGCCAGTCAGCTTTCGGAAAACACCATCGAGGGGGTCTGAGTACGGGACAATATGTAGTTAGAGTAAGTTTGATAGGAAAGTGATCACTATATACATCAGAAAGAACAGCCCAGTGGAAATCTAAAGAAAGGGAAGGGGAGCACAGGGAGAGATCTAGACAGGAGAAAGTATGAGTTGTGGCGTCAAAATGTGTTGAAGCTCCTGTATTCAATAAGGATAAATCTGCGTTAAAAATAAAAGACTCAAGGCGACGGCCACGCGAATTAGTAATGTCATCGCCCCATAAAACATGGCGACAGTTAAAATCCCCCAGCAATAAAACTGGGGTCGGTAGCTGGGGTAATAAAAGAGATAAGGCAGAGAGGTCAATAAGCTGGGAGGGAGAGAAATAAACAGAAACCACCATAATCCAACGTCCAAGAAACACACGAATAAAATGACAGAACGGTGGTGTTAATGGACAGACGTTCAAGAGGAACTGTATGGTGGACTAAGATAGCTGTAACAGAGAGAGAAGCAGGAGAGAACAAGAAACAATAGTCAGGTATAGGTACCGGAGGGGAAGACAGACGGGGATCTTGTAAGCAAACTAAAGAAGGACAGTCAACTGAAAGAAGATAGAGGAAGTCATTGCGATGAGCCGTCAAACTTCGTATGTTCCATTGTAAAATAGACATGTTAAAAAAAACAAAGAAAGTAAAACCCAACAGAAAAGCATTGTTTAGGTAAAAGGAAATTAATACTAAAGATAATATATAGTACACAGGAAGTAAAATATAGTACACAAGAAGTAAAATATAATATACAGGAAGTAAAATATATGACATAGGAAGTAAAATATATGACATAGAAAGTAAAATATATGACATAGAAAGTAAAATATATGACATAGGAAGTAAAATACAATACAGAATAATAACATATACAGTATTACCGAGTCGTTACGATAGTAGGGATAAGGATAGAAGGTGAAATTGGTGGAATGGTCTCTATAGCCTGGAGGCATGGGGAAAGACAAAGGGGAAGGAGTACTGTGAGAAGTGGAAGAGGAGGGGGGCAAAGAGGAGGAGGGGATAGAAGGTGAAGGAGAGGGAGAGGAAGGAGGGAGGAGTGGGAGGGAGGTCAGGAGGTACAGGATGAATATCAACAGAGAGAATGGAAGGAGAGGATACAGCATTGGCTACTGGATTTGGTGTGGAAGTTAAAATATAATCCATAATTTTGGGAATAGTTTCACTGTCGTCATCGCCTGAGGGTTTGGTGTGGGTGGTCCGGGGATGTGACTGAAGAGATACAGGTTTTGACGAGCCAGTGTGTGTCGATCTGGAGGGGCGGGTATTTGTTGCACGAACTTTACGAGCTGGAGAAGAAGGAGGATGGGCAGGAGAGGCCTTAGAGTCTGATGCGATGGGCAAACTGCGTTAACTATTACAGGAGGGTGGGGGTCGGCCCAGGGGCGCCAAACGGCGGGTCTGAGTAACAGAAGTGGAGGAGTGAGACGAGGGACGAAGTTGTGGACAGGGAGAAAGACAAAGAGAAGGAACAGGTAAAGAAGGAGATGGAGAGGAGGTAGGGGTAGAGGAATCTAAAACAGAGAAAGAATTAGAGATAGGAACAAGAGGGGTCTGTAAGGGAAGGTCTGAGGTAGAGGGGAGGTGCAGCTGAGAGGAGGGAGAGGTAGAAACAAGAGTACTGGGAGGACGAGAAGGGAAGACTGAAGTCACAGGTGTAGAGACAGAGTGAGAGGTGGGAAGACGAGAGGAGGGAGGAGAGGAAAAGGGGGCAGTAGATACAGAGACAGGTGCAGAAGGGGAAGAAGTAGTAGTACTGGGACTAGAAGTTACTATGGCAGAAGGACGGGCTACACGTGCGTAGGTAACGTTAGGACGATGACCGAGGTTGGGAGCTCTGCGACGAGCATCACTAAGGGAGAGGCCAGTTTTCCAACGGATAGTGGATACTTCAAATTCAAAAAGGTAGACGGGACATTGTCGGTGGGTGGCAGAATGGTCACCATGACAGTTAGGGCAGCACCAGACGGTGGTAACACAGTCTGAAGGGGCATGGCTGGCCAGTGCACAGTTGGCACAGACTGCAAATGAGCGGCAGTATTTGGCGGGGTGGCCAAAGCGCCAACAAGATGTGCACTGGCGAGGCGGCGGAATATATTGGCGTACTTGGAGGACAGTGCCCCCAATAATAACTGTGCAGGGTAGATCACGAGAGGCAAAGACTATTTTAACAATATTGGCTGGTTCTTGTCGGCGTCCGCGAGGAGGAATTGGGTAACAATGTACTGAGCAGATTGGGTGATGCTGTTCTGAGAGGATTAGCTCTATGTCAGTGAAGCATTCTGCGAAACGCCTCTGGCCAAAGGACACTGATGATGGTAAACGGACAGTGCCAGTGGATGAATTAAGCTGAATATCTGGGGACACAGAGATGGGTTGACCTGAGTTGTTGACTAGTGATCCCACCATCTCGGCTTGGGCGGCACTGTGAACAACAAGGAGGCGGGAACCATTCGGACGAGCCGAGAAGGTGACATCCCTGCCTACCTGTCGAAGCAGAGAGAGGTGGAGCGAGAAGTTGTCACATGCATCGAGGATATTAAAAAATTTAGACCATGTCTGTGTATCGAACAGAGAGGAAGTGAGGGAAGGGGCTGGCACATACGAAGAAGGACGAGGTCTGGAGAGAGATGTAGAGGACATAGAAGCAAGAGACAGGAAGTGAAGGAGGAAGGTAAGGATGAAGTGTGATAATAGTAGAGGGGCTGATTGAGGTAGACAGAACAGAAGCTGCAGGAGTGGAAGACACAGTAGGTATGGCAAATGGGGTGTTCACTGTAACTGAACTTTTAGGAGGAAGGGAGGAAGTTGAAGCCACGGTCAAAAGAAAGTCCTGGGTCGTCACCGTAATCGAGCCAGTAGCAGTATTAGTAGCAGTATTCATAAAATGTAACTGGTAGTTCTCACCACCCCACTCCCCACCCACCACGGAGCCCAACTAGGGGAGGCTGATGTTGGGTGAAACTCACCCAACAGCATCAGGGATAGCGGAAGAGGTATACGCGGACACTGTTTGGTGTGAAGTGGCAGCCGCGGGCCAATATGGTGCCCACCAAACAGTGCCCGCTTGACCCTAGCCGAGGTTGACTGAGTCAACACAGGGCCAGCCGATTTGCCCAGCGGGGCCACACTGGACCGCCCGTCTTACCCCAATCCCCCTACCAAAGCAGCGTGTTGTCCACCAAAGGCAACTACACACTGCCCCATGGTGAACTCAACTCGTAGATAGAGGGGCGCAGGGAATACACGGGACGCCACACACGGCAAACACGTGGGGAGGAGACAGTCTCACCCAAGATGACAAAAGGGGCGTAGACTGGAACATCACCAGTAGACCTCCACTACCTGGCGATGACAGGGAAAAAGGGGGGGGGGGAGCAATACAATAAGAAAAAGAGCCTCGCAAAATTAGTTGAGGCAGCGACAGGGACCCAAGGTGGGGGGGAGAGGGCAGAGTAGAGACCCCAACATAGGTCCCCCACTCATCAAGACCCAATCGACATCTCTGAAGCCCCCCCACAACAACAGCGAGTGAGGAAACGGGGGAGTCTCTTCCATCTAAGCAAACCATCATTGTTCCAATGTTTTTCTGTCATTATCCTCACTTCTATTTAACCAATCTAATTAACTCCTTTCACTTTCTATCAATTATTCATGCTGGCTCCATTCTAACCAACATACCTTTTATCATTTACTCCCAATCACTCACAAGTCTACTCTCTCTTCCAACCAACAAAAAAACTCTCATTTACTCCCAAACATTCATTCCTGCGTCATTACCTTTTTGCACCTAACCAATCCATCATTCCTCTCGCATACTCCCCAAAAATCAATCGTTCCTCTCAGCTTCTCCCAAGTAATCATTACTTTAATGTCACAACTAATTTGTCCTACCTCTCAACCATTCAGTACAAAAGTATCTCGCACCTAATCCATCTGTGCTCAATTTTCTCTCATCTCCCCAATGCTCCGTAGCACAGCCCTTTCCTCCACATAAACTTTTCTCTCTCTACTAATCATTTTGCTTCACCATCACAATACTTTCAAAATTCCTGTTTCCAAATCTCCAGTTGCCAATACAACTCATGATTTTTTTTCTTCCCTAGTATTCTCTTTCATGCAAGTTTCTCTTCTCACGATCATTAACCTTGGTCTGTTAATTTACTTAAGCGGATATAGTTATTAACGAGTGTTACTTGGTATACCTACAGCAAATATTCATGTACTAAAGACTTAATTTTTTCTATAATGAATCTAGACCATCCTTTCCACAAAAGAAAACTGCATTTCCCTAGCAGTTCATCCCCATCCCACACCCACACACATTTTTTTTTTTTTTAAATAACACACAGAAGCATCTTCCTTGCGATTATTTCAACGCAAGTGGAACACTAGCATTTTCATACAACTTAAATTTTGAGTTTACTTGACAAGACACTTACACTTTAGCTTATTTTCTAGTCTTATTCAATGCAAAACTTTCACATTCATGATTTTTTCCTAGGCATTGTTTAAAGCAATTTTCATTTTAATGTTTACTTTTAGCTTGAAGTAATCCAACACCATTTCCATTCAGAAGCACCTATACATCGACTTATTTTTCCACAGGTGGGTCCTTTTTCTGAACATAGTTACACCAATAATAACTCGCCTTTATTTACACTAAATGCTTACATATTTCCTGGTCGATCTCCAGGTCCTCCACATGTCAGCTAAACTACTGTTATTTAACGAAGCACGTACACTTTACCTTGTTTTCTAGTCTAACTCAATGCAAAACTTTCACTTTTCACTATTCCCCCCCACCTTTTTTTTTATTTTTATTTTTAAGCATGATTTTCACATTAATGTCTACTTTTAGCCAAAACTAACGCAACACTAAATTTTCACAGGAGCAAATATAAATCAACCTATTTTGGAACACGTCTTTCACAATATTTTACACTAAGAGTAACTCGCCTTCATTTACACTTAATGTTTATATATTTGCTCATATATTGTCTGCATTTCTGGTCACTGTCCAGGATTTCCACACACAAGCAACACTTACGGCAAAATTACGGGCACCTTTTTATCCTCTCATATTTACATTTATCTGCAATTCAGTTCCAGCATACACACTAAATACACACTTTTTAAATCACAACAGGCTCTAATCTTAAACATACAGGGTTCCTACTCTCTGGTCAGCAAAAATTTCCCTAACTTTTCCAGAAATTTTGACAAAATTCCAAGTATATTTTCACACATTGCAAAGTTAATTTTCAAGTGTAATTTTACACTTGTTTTTAATGTGGCCTCCAATTACTCTTGAGTAAATGTTTACATCTATATTGGTTTACATATTAGTGTACTTCTTTAATTTCTTACATTACCCAAGAGTAAAACCTCCCCTTCTAGCCACACCAACAAGCCTTGTATCAAAGCCAAAACTGTAGAGATACTGATGAATAAAAATAAAGAGATCCTTTACAGCAAAGAATACTTGATATTCTCTAAAATGATACAAGGTCTCCAGAATGATACAAGACTTTCTCCACCATTTGTTTTCTAAGGACTTCATACTATTTAAATCATAAAAAAAGAACAACTATGTTATGATGCGGAGTATTGAAATAAATAACAACAACACCTCTTGAAAACCATTATTATACTTATAAAAACCCTGCTGATACATCTAGGTGACAAAACTGACTTTATACATGACTAATAAGTAATACCTTCTTACAACAAAACTGATTCTCTGAAGACATAAGGTACAAATCTGACTTTATCCATGGCAATCTCAAATTATACCAGCTCTGGAAGCAAGCGGTGCCAAACCCTATCAGCCTAACATCCTCTTTGTTCTGTCCTTTTTGAAATTTTTGATGGGTAACATGACTTAAAGATTCAAGAATAGTAAAAATCACCCTGATATGTTCATTACAGAGGAGTGAAGCTGCCATAGCCATTCAGTTTACAATTAATCTTAACTTGTACACATGGAACAAAATAATAAAAAATGCACATTAGAAAAAAATATATATACAGTATATATTTTTAAAAATTAAAAAATTCTCTGACATTTCCCTAACTGATTTTCTTTCCTTCATTTTCACCAACTTCCAGGTTGTCAAGACACCGTGGGAACCCTGTGTTGTATAATTATAGTACATTCATTTTAACTTGACCAAAACTATATTCTGGCGCTAATCTCTTGCTATAGCTCACCATTCAAGGAAAACAGATGACAATTTTAGGCCAACTTAAAGTGAACAGGGTATAAAAGAAATGTTATGTATGAATATTACTCGGAATAGAGGATACATTTAACTACATGTGTATGATTAGAGAAAGAGTGAATATCGATGAGATGCAGTGGGTTTATGCCAGGCAGGGGGACCACTGATGCCATATTCATTGTTCGACAGCTTCAGGAAAAATATATTGGAAAGAAAAGGGAATTGTATTTTGTTTTTGTTGATTTGGAAAAGGCCTTTGACAGAGTCCCTAGAGAGGTGGTGAAGTGGGCAATGAGAAAGCTAGGCTTGGAAGAGTGGCTGGTTAGGGTGGTTATAGCCATGTACATGGGTGCTCGCACCCAGGTAAGAGTGAATGGAGCTTTGAGTGATGAGTTTTCCGTGAATGTTGGTGTGCATCAGGGGTCAGTTTTGAGTCCCTTGTTGTTTATAATGGTGCTTGAAGCCCTCTCACGTGACTTTAGAGATGGACTCCCATGGGAGATGTTGTATGCTGATGATTTGGTTTTAATTGAGGAGAATGAAAAGGAGGCGGAGGAAAGATTTAAGAAGTGGAGAGATGGTATGGGGTGCAAGGGCTTAAGGGTAAATGCAGATAAAACAAAAGCCGTGGCTCAGTGGGTTAGAGCGCTCCGCTCTGACCGTAGGGTCGGAGGATCGAATCCACCCAAGGGTCATTGGTAGACATCAGGAAGGGCATCCGGTCATAAAATGCTACACGCTCCAATCCAAAAAAGGCCGACGCATGCAAGCATGTTGCAGCCTTCAAAAACGAAACGAACGATGATATCCAGGGTTGGTGGTGGTACAATCAGAGAAGAGGGAGAGTGGCCATGTGCAGTTTGCCACAAGGGTGTGGGAAGCAATTCCATCTTGTGTAATGTTTGTGATAAGTGGGTGCACAAGAGATGTAGTGGCATTAGAGGTAGACTGCGAGATGATGCTGATTTCATGTGTGCGGCGTGTCGGGGAGAGCAGGTGGAGATTATTAGGCGTGAGAGGGTTGAACTTGCAGATGAGTCTCTTGAGTGTGTGGAGGAGTTTTGTTATCTGGGAGACATGTTATGTGCCGGAGGTGGGGCTGGAGTTAGCTCGGTTGCTAGGGTGACAAGTGGTTGGAAGAAGTTCAGGGAGCTGTTGCCTCTCCTGACATTGAGAGGACTCTCCTTACGTGCTAAAGGGTCTTTGTATGCAGCATGTGTTAGGAGTGTGATGCTGTTTGGTAGTGAGACCTGGGCACTAAAGGAAGAGGATATTCGCAGATTTAAACATACAGAAATAACAGTGATTAGGTGGATGTGCAGTGCGTCCCTGCATGCAAGGCCTGGGGGGGCTGGGTTAATGATGGAAGAGTTGAGAGGTAGGATGGGACTGGAGTGTATTGGTGTTGTGATGAGGAGAGGTAGGCTGAGGTGGTTTGGACATGTGGAGAGGATGGGGGATGATAATTGGGTACAGAGGGTGAGACGTGTTAATACTGGGGGAGGGGTTGGGAGGGGTAGACTGAGAAAAACATGGGACGAGGTCATTAAGTGTGACTTAAGGGTTAAGGAACTGAACAGGGAGGCTGCCAGGGTTCGAGCAGCATGGAGAGCCGCCATTAGGTGACCAAGGCCGACGCATGCAAGCATGTTGGAGCCCTCAAAAACGAAACGAAACAAAACGAAACGTTATTGACGTAGTTAGAAGATTGTATTTATTTATAAGTGCTTGGTGTAGTTAGGAAAAATTTATGCAGTAATGATGTTAAGTGTAACTTAGGCAGTCTGGACGTTGCTACTCCTTACCCTCCCATAAGGTGGGAAAGGAGGTACGGATGATGATGATAAAGTATAATTAGAAATGTTATATGAGTGTTGCTTGTAATGGTTGGAGGATACATATAATTATGTGCTCCTTGTAATGATTCAAGGATAAATATAATTATGAGTGTTATTAGTACAGCTGGAGAATATTTACGAGTGTCTAGTGTAATTTCAAGAAATATGTATCAGTGTTGCTTACTATAGTTTGAAGAAAATATGTATATACTGTGAGTGAATGAAATCCAAATGCCAGATAGCAAAGGTCACGTGGCACTGTTATGAGAGCCTATCGATCACTTTGTGCCTGAATAAGGTACTGGATATCACTAAATCCTCCCCCCACCCCTGTACAAATGTCCACTAAAGCACTGCCATTCTTATCCATCTCTGCATGCACACCCCACTCACCAACTCCTCCGTCGCATTCCCTACTTTTCCATTCCTATCNAGTCCACTCCCCCAACCTCTATATACTCTTGCATCCACTACACACTTTCTCATCCTTTCATCCATACATACATCATCAATCACTGCCTTCCGCTCATTCAGTTCCAACACCGACCCCTCTCATTACTCACCATGAATACCTATCGATCATTTTGTGCCTGAATAAGGTACTGGATATCACTAACCCCCTCCCTGTACAAATGTCCACAAAACCACTGCCATTCTCATCCATCTCTGCAGGCACACCCCACTAACCAACTCCTCCGTTGCAATCCCTACTTTTCCATCCCGATCTCCAATCAAAAACCCTCTCATTCCATTCAAACTTTTCCATGCACGCTTACACGAATTTTGTCAACACCCTTCCCTCACTCTGATTGCACGATCTCGCACTGACATGTACACAATCGGCCACATTTGTAGCCCAACTTACAATATTACCCACGCAATCCTTGAGCTAACTGATCCATACTCTCGTATTCTCCTTCCATCCGCTACTCACAAAACACACTAATTTTGCCCTCGCATTCTTACCTAGTCCCGCTCATATACACCAATCATGCTCCCATTCTCTCACACTCTTACCTCTCCATTTAGTTTCAGTTAAATTATGCATACAATTTGCAATTTATGTCAGTTTGCAAAGATTTAAATCACACAGATCTCTCTCTCTCTTCCTCTCACTCACGCTTCGTCCAATCCAATCTGTTCTACCAAAACCTTGCAGACTTTTTATTTTGTC
>JAGKTI010015101.1:0-10505 GCA_018397915.1 Birgus latro | reverse complement strand
TGAGATACTGAAAAAGTTCAGCAAAGGAGGATGGTCAGGAACAAGTCCTGAGGGCTGATGAAACGGGAGCTCCAGCTCTCCCTGTCATCAGCTTTCCATCCTCCTTGGGAGTACTGCCCTGCTCGACTGGTGCTACAGTCTCATCACCATGAGGAGACTGTAGCCACAAAACACCACTAAACAGTGAAAACTTGATTATCCAGGTTCGGATTGTCCAGGTTTCGGTATATCAGGGCCATGACCAAATGGTTCAGTGGTACAGTAATACATAAAATTATTGATACAACAGCCCCTGTTTAAACAGCGAGCAAGCCATGGGTAAACGAGCGCGAGTCTACCACCCACCCACACCACCTGTTCACAACTCGATCACAAGGGAGGTGGGGTGGAGTAAGGTGAGGTGACTGATAATCTAACCTAACCTAACCTGGCTCAACTACCTAACAATTTAACCTAGCCTGACCTAAACTAACCTGGGCTTCAGTTGGGAAATTGGGAAACGAAATCCACCTTTGAATATAATGAGTAAGTTTTTTCCGTTATGCCAGAAACAATCATATGTGCAGCTTAAGGAACGTGATGATAATAAGAGAGGAAATCTTTCAGCAAGAGAAGGTAATTTACCACCCTCAAAATAGTCAGAAAAATACAGAAAACAAACTAGAGGAACATGAATTGACTTGGAAAAGTCTTTAGGCTGTATGCTTAGACAAAAATTCATGGGCTTTACAATTTTAGGGGATGAAATGGAATAAAAATGTTGCTAATCAGAACAAAATTACTTTCATCCCACGTGTTCTCGTAAGTTAGCATAAAGTTCCACATTCTTCGTTCGATATCAAGCTTTCCAACACATTTTAGACCGACTGAACAAACAGTTATTTCTGCTCCTTAAAGGTAAGTGTACATTTACTACTCATCCTTTTGTCTGTTCTTACGTGTACAGTCCTTCCTCCAATTTTGCGAGAATATGGTCGACAAAAACCCTCGCAAAATCAAAATTCGTAAAATTCAAACAATTAAATATATGAAATAAAGGCAAATTGGCCAACATCACCCCAAGGTAAGCACTTTTTCCCACTCTTTCTCTCGACTCTACCTCTTAATTTTACGATGCTAAATGAAACAAACAAGAACTGATGTACTGTACAGTAATACTACTAAGAAAACAACGTAGGTAAGAACCTGATGTGTTTAAACCTCTTCCTTTTGAGGAACTGGCATAGCCACCCATTCAATGCCTTGAAAGGTTTTGTTGGAGGATTAATGGCTTTTTTAAGGCACGTGTGATAGAATATCTTTGTCTGCTCCCTTATATGGCATCCATCTAATGCAACCCCTTCCTTTTCCTTTCTTTGAATGTAGTGAGCAAGATATCTTTCCATTTTTATTAGCACTTCTTTGTTGTCCACCTGCATTCTGCCATCAAATTGAGCACCTCCATTGTTCTTTGCTGCTTGCTTGATTTGTTCACTGTTCTTTAAAATCATTCTCACTGTCAATTCACCAACACCAAACTCCTGACCAATAGCAGAATTACCTTTACCTGCTTTTTCCTTTCAATCATTTTCAGTTGGTCTCCAAACCTATTTTCTTGTTCTTCTTACCCGTTGGTGCCATGATAACACTCGTGCAAGGTTAGACTGCTGGGATATTGTGAGGAGCACCACGAAATTGTGAGGGTCAGTGACCTTGGTTGGAAACAGGTGCAAACAAACATGGCGGGGCGGCAGACCACTGAACTAGGAGGCTCAGTATGCCCAATGAACCATGACGTCACTACTCCCGTGGCAAGGTAGTGTGGGAAGACGACTCTCCCACCACTCGACCTCGCAAAGTGTGTGATCGCTTGCAAAGTTCATAAATGTTAAAAAATACATGACTTTTGGAACTACCTCGCAAAAATGGTGAATCGCAAAGTTAAAGGATGTACTGTATGTGTGAAAGAGAGAGTACTGATACAAACAATAATGTATTCCATTAATCCCTTCAACGCTGTCGGCCTTGAACAACACTTTAATGTACCGGTGTCAGTGACGCTGAGTTAGGGCGTGCAATAAAAAACTGCGAACAATTATGAGAAGGGAACGAAGGTCACTTGTACAGTATGTTTCCAAGACCCTACTCTAACCATCCCAAGCAGTCATGCAGTAACTTCATCCGAGATATTTTCGCCAATATGTTTACATGATAATGTAAATTTTATTAACTAATTCTTTCACACATCATCGCAAATCACCAGATGGGTTGGGGGGGGGTGGGAAGCCAGGTGCACCAGACGAGTCTTTTCACATCAGTAAGACAAAGAAATTGACTTTAGAACTTTTAAAAAATGGCCCCAAGGCCAGCCACAGGAACATGCAAATCTCTGAACTCATGGCCTTAATAGGAGGCTAATCATAGGCTTTACTTTAAACAGTAAAAGCACCTTACCAAATCAGTTCTTGGTGATAGTCTGTTATATTTTTCTGATTATTTCTGGGTTGGGGAATAAATGTTTCTTGTTAAATCTGTTTCCCCATTGTTTTAAACAGTTCTGCTGTGACGATTCTTGTCTGATTCATTAACGTAATGGTGGAAGTGACTTTTCTAACCTAAGTGTTTAACTAAACCTGGCCTAACCAAGCTTAACTGTACCTAATAATTTAACCTAACCTAACCTACAGTTGGGAAACTGGGAAACAAAATCCACTTTTGAGTATGATGAGTTTCTTCCACTGTGCTGGAACAATTGTAGGTACGGCTTAAGGAATGTGATGATAATAACAGGGAGGAAACTTTTCAGCAAGAAAAAGTAGTTTACCAAACTGAAAATAATCAGAAAAATAGAGAAGCAACCTAGAGGAATATGAATTGAATTGGTAAGGTCTTTCTGCTGCTTAAAGTGTAGCTACATTTACTGGTCAATAAATCACTCTGACAGTGCTTGTGTTTTGCTTCCGCCAGATAAATCACGATTTCAGACTATTCGGGCACCCCTTCACATCATACAGCCTGGATAATCGGGCTATCTCTGTACTAGGGAATGTTTTGTCTATGGAAATTAATTTCCAAAAGGTAAAGAGAGGCTACAGTAGTAAAATAAGAGTGAGAATAAGTAGAAGAATAGCTGAAAAATGTTTACACCACTTTTTACTTATCGGTATCACTGATTTTTACAACTATCAAATCAATTCAAGAATAAAGTAAGATTTCTCAGAGAGAAAATTATCTTGATTACCATGCTCACTTCAAATTTTATGAAAAGCATGGCAGAACTGAAGTAGAGAATTTTTTATGCAAAGATTTGCAAGCTCATCAACTTGTATGCCTTACTGGCACGATTTTGGCACCATCTCGTGTTGCCCACCATCATTCAGCAACAACTCGGCCTCAGCTGCGTGGACACCACTGTACACTGAGAGAGAGAGAGACAGACAGACAGAACAGACAGACAGGGGGGGGGGGAGGAACTGCAGTACACAAAGACAAGGGAGTGAGAGGTGGTAGGGCACACTGCCCAAACATACATGTCCATGCACTTGCAACTCTTTGCATTAAAAATTCTCTACCTCAGCTCTGCCACACTTCTCATAAAATCTGAAGTGACTATGGTAATCAAGATAATTTTTTCCCTAGGAATCTTACTTTATTCTTGATGTGATCAAAAGTTGCTGTAAAAATCAATGATGGCTAAGCAAAAAGTGGCATTAACATTTTTCAACCATTCTTCTACTCATTTTCACTCTAACTGTATTACTGTTGCCTCTCTCCACCCTTTGGAAATTACTTTCCATAGACAAAACATTTGCCATGAGGAAGAGAGGTTTGGAAGTTGGTGAGGTTATGGGACTGACAAGAGATCAAGCTGGCTGGATGAATATTGTGAATAGAAGCACATGATCAGGGATTTGGCACCTCTTTTTAACGTGACAGTGTCCGGTTTGACTCTATTGGATACGTTTATGTGAAGCTACAGTGCGTGGTGAATGTTTTTGGTGTATCAGATAGAGCCCGGATTCTGGGGGCTTAAATGGTGGGTGAATGGAAGTGTAGCCCATTGGACTGGGAAAATTTGGGTTGTCGGGATGCTGCTACTCCTCACCCTGCCCTAGGGTGGGAAAGGAGGTCCGGATGGATGATGATGATAATGATAATGATGATGACAAAACAT
This sequence comes from Birgus latro, assembly GCA_018397915.1. NCBI lineage: Eukaryota > Metazoa > Arthropoda > Malacostraca > Decapoda > Coenobitidae > Birgus > Birgus latro. The sequence goes on along the minus strand of JAGKTI010015101.1, from coordinate 6,352 downwards.
TCATGATAAAATATGGAGTAAGAGAAAATTATGTAGCACAAATAACTTCAGACCAACAAGTATTAAAATATTCTTATATCGCACGATGAATGTTAATATGAGATCTTAGCAGCTCCGTGGTCAGACAGTAAGTGATAGCCTACAGTCCAGCCAGCCGTACAATAACGTAGGCACCAGGGAAATGGGACGTGGCTTGCTGAGATATCCAGATTGGATAGACTATAGGTATATTCAAAATTTGATATTTTGGAATATATCCCTAACATTATATATAATGACCTGGGGTATCACTGCCATTGGCAGCTGGGTGGGTAGTGTACATTTACCCATTCTCATGATGTGGATTCAGTCCTACCAGGGAAAGGACGAACAAAAAAATGCAGTAGTTCTGTAATTCAAAGAGATAACACAAGGACTGCAGTACTGTAATTCTTGTCATATCACATGGACTGCAGTAGTTCTGTAAATCATGTGATACCTTCACACCCTTTCAAGGTTCCCACAGTGACTAATACTCATTCACAGACACAACTACTACAATAATACCTAGCTATATGGACCTCTCACTCTACACTCCAAAAGCCTTCCACAATTATACCCATACTACCGTATGTACCAGGTGAGGTCGAGTTACTGCTCCAATAACAAAATGATGTCCGCCTGCCCTATGGATCAGCTGCCATCAATGGCCAATAAAACATACTTTAAACAAGTAACATAGCACTGCCTGCCAATATCAGGTGTGCAAGCCAGCCCTTACAACTCAATCACATAGATCTTGGAAAAGCAATGACACTGTAAATGGGATGGGCTTAAAAATGTTGATATCTATGTAGATGTTGCCAGCCAAAACCTGGTGATTAAAAATAATAAATAAATAAAAATAAAAAGTACTGTATCACATGTAAGGCTATAAAAGCAACAGAACAAAGCTAATGGTCAATAAGATTATCTTGACTGCTATATTTTACTGGAACAAAGAAGCAACTACCAATGCCGGTACTGAAAATTTAATTAATACAAAATAAATAACAGACTATGCTCACTCCACTGTAACTTAGCCTAAAATTGCCACCTCTTCATCTTCACTGCCAAGCTGTAACAAGTGATTTACATTAGAATATGGTGCTTGTCACAAAGAAGTATTGTGGAGAAGATGCAGAGCATTGTACTAACTTAATCTACCACTGAGCTAGCGGAAATAACCTTCAAAAAGAAAAACTTCAACCAAACTGAGGAGGACAAACTAACACAAATGTACAGAAATGGTAAAGCACAAACAAAATAATCAGACGAACCAGTGTGATGTCCTGAATAGTTATTAAAACAAAAAACCTGATAATAAGTTTGTAATTTCTCTACTTTACAAAAGCACTCTCAGCTGCAGGACTCACCTATCTTCACAGGGTGTTGAAGGTATACAGGATGATGGAGTGCGTGAATGCATTGGTGTGGAGTAAAGTGAGACTCTGCTGCTAGGACCTGTTGTTACCCCTCGCAACCCTCCTGCCTCACCCCCAACCAGGCCAGGACTGCGCCAAGAGTCGCCACCATAGGTTTCATCCAGCAGTTTTTTACTCTGACTGCAGATGCTGCATCCAGATGCTCCTACACCATTAATCAACCGCTTTTCTAGTCGGTCCTCAAGTAAGTTCTCTGGGTTCTTATGATGTCGCCGCCCATTGGAATTTAATCCATTGTTACTGGCTGAGCCTTGAAACACTTCAGGTTCCTCCCCAAGCATCCCATTCATTAAGGAGCAATATTTACCATTAAGCACCGATTTGGGACTTTCCTGTCCACTATCCCCATTTACCAACTGCACCATATCACTATTTTTCTCCTGAGGGAACTTTTCTTCACTTGCTATTATTCCAATTTCAGCCACAAGTGTATCTGTAGATCCCTCTATTGACTGTTCAGCTAGACTCTTGAACCTGCGCTCACTACTAACCACCTCTCTACTGGAGTGCATATCATCCGGTTCTCTTAAGTCACTCCCTTCCATTTCCTCCACTACTCCATTTTCCTGTCCTAACAATTCACTGGCCTCTTCTCCTCTTTCTATGCCATTATCACAGAGTTCATTTTGCACAATATTTACACTCTCAGGCAGTTCAGACTCTGAGACTGATGGTTCACACAATGTTAGTGATTCAGATTCATCATTCTGCCTCTCTCCATTTGGTTCACTTGTGGAGTCTTCGTAAGTGTCCAAGTCATCACTAACTAGTTCATTGTTTCCAATTTCTCCATTTTCAACAACATTAGGATCACCATTTGCCAATTCAGTTCCTAGTGCTGAATTGAGCATGGCCATGTTTGGGCAACTGTGAAGGAAGGAAAAGTTTTGTATAATTATATCTATACCACTAACAATCTTAAATTTATTGAATAATACAGCTGGCTACTAGTACACATTCAGGCTAAACCTACAGCTTTTTAGGTAAATGAGAACTAAAAAAAAAAATGAAAAACCGAATGTGAAATATCTCTGGGGCAAGCTGCCTTGAGTAAGGACTTTGCCCCTCCTTCTCATATCCAAGTACAGTGTACAACTGGACCTGTACCAGACAACTCAGATCACCACCAAAATTTAAGTAACTCTTCCTTGACCTATGACTCGTATATACAAAATAATTCATTAAAATCAGTATCTTCCATACAAACAAACAGAAAAAGTCTTGAACCAGGCCTCACACTCAGGTAACCAACAAAATTTAACAAAGCCTTCCCTTCCCCATGAACCATATATCAACAAAATTTCATGAAAATTCATCAAAAACTTTTTGAGAGATCTTGCAAACATATGAACAAGTGAATACACAACCTCAACATTCATTGGTGGAAGTAATGAACAAAATACTGCTGTAATAAACACACTCATAATTTCTACAGATTGATTTTTCGCCATGGAATCAAACTTCTGCAAGACTTCATTATCCAGTGGCAGGGTTGTTATGATTTAATTCAAATTATTTAAATCATGTGATTTAAATAGATTTAAATCAATGAAAAAATCACGATTTAAATCAAAATGGATTTATTTTTTTATATAAATACAGTAAAAACTAGAATGGCACTCACCAGAGCACATACCTCCGCCAACGCCCTATCTCGCAATGTTAAAGAATGTGAAAAAAAGTTCCTGGATCCGCACCTTTATCCGGATCTCCACCAAAATTTAATGGAGTGAATTCTGGGCCAAGGCCCATTCTTCTACCAAGTTTCGTGGAAATCCATCTGGTAGTTTTTGTGTAATCTTGCTCACAAACCAACCAACAAACAAATAAACATACAAACAGGAGTGAAAACATAACCTCCTTGGCAGAGGTAATGAAGAAGACAGAGAATGTGATCGATGTGTATTGTACAGATGCATCAAGTCTGCTTGGCCTGTACTCTCCTGTACTGATCTTGATCAAATCAGTCACCTGATTGCCTTTTGTTACAAGGCGAATATTAAAAAAACAGAGGAAAGAAGACTCTTTGATAATAACAATAAATGCTCTGGTTAGGAATGCCTTTAATGCATCAGGTCTTTTCAAGTTGTACGGCAGCTTTTGGGTAATAATTTTTTTTTTTTTTTAATGAGTCCGACTCTGGGCATAGGCTCCACAGCCTGCTATCAAGGCCCAGCAGTCCTCCTACACCCAAAATGATTTCATTTAACACTGATCAGGGCTTAGTAAAAAAAAAAAAAAAAAGTTCATAAAAGTGAGAAAAAATAAAAACATTTATTTTTCCAGTTAAGTAAAACAATCAATTTAAATTTAAAAATCTGATTTTAAATAAAATACTACAGACTTAAAATACACTATATATATATATACGCTATTTTTTCCAACACTGAGTGTGAGTAACCTCCCCCATACCAAGAAGTGCTAGCCTGTGGTGCACTGCCTTACTCCCACTTCCCATTCACATTACTATTTTCAATTGCGTAAGTCTGTTTATTTGAAGTGTGATACATAATCATGCCTAATGGATGCACTGAAGCAAGTGGGTGGGGAAAAAAAATAAACAGTATGATATAGTTTCGCTTTGTTTTTGAAGGCTCCAACATGCTTGCATGCGTCGGCCTTGGTCACCTAATGGCAGCTCTCCATGCTGCTCAATCTTTGGCAGCCTCCCTGTTCAGTCCCTTAACCCTTAAGTTACACTTAATGACCTCGTCCCATGTCTTTCTCGGTCTACCCCTCCCCAAATATTAACACTTCTCACCCTCTGCACCCAATCATTATCCCCCATCCTCTCCACATGTCCAAACCACCTCAGTCTACTTCTCCTCATCACAACACCTATACACTCCAGTCCCATCCTAACTCTCAACTCTTCCATCGTAAACCCAGCCCCCGCCTCAAACGCAGGGAAGCACTGCACATCCACCTAATCATTGTCATTTCTGTACGTTTAAACCTGCGAATATCCTCTTCCTTTACTGTCACGGTCTCACTAACATACAGCATCACACTCCTAACACATGCTGCATACAAAGATCCCTTAGCACGTAAGGAGAGTCCTCTCGATGTCAGGAGAGGCAACAGCTCCCTGAACTTCTTCCAATACTCACCCTAGCAACCGAGCTAACTCCAGCCCCATCTCTGGCACATAACATGTCCCCCAAATAACAAAACTCTTCCATACACTCAAGAGACTCACAGCAAGTTCAATCCTTTCACGCCTAACAATCTCCACCTGCTCTCAGGTGGATTATCTCGCAATCTACCTCTAATACCGCTACATCTCTTGTGCACCTATTTATCACAAACACTGCACAAGATGGAATTACTTCCCACACCTTTGTGGCAAACTGCACATGGCCACTCTCCCTCTCCTCTGATTGTACTGCCACCAACCCTAGGTATCACCACTTTTGTTTTACCTGCATTTACTCTTAAGCCCTTATGCCCCATACCATCTCTCCACTTAAATCTTTCCTCCGCCTCCTTTATATTCTCTGCAATCAACACCAAATCATCAGCATGCAACATCTCCCACGGGAGTCCATCTCTGAAGTCATGTGAGAGGGCTTCAAGTACCATGATAAACAACAAGGGACTCAAAACTGACCCCTGATGCACACCAACATTCATGGAAAACTCATCGCTCAAAACTCCATTCACTCTTACCTGGGTGCAAGCATCCACATACATGGCCATAACCACCCTAACCAGCCACTCTTCCAACCCTAGCTTTCTCACTGTCCACTTCACCACCCCTCAAGGGACTCTGTCAAAGGCCTTTTCCAAATCAACAAAAACAAAATACAATTCCCTTTTCTTTGAAATATATTTTTCTTGAAGCTGTCAAACAATGAATATGGCATCAGTGGTCTCTCTGCCTGGCATAAACCCAAACTGCATCTCATCAATATTCACTCTTTCTCTAATCATACTTTCTAGTACTCTCTCCATTACTTTCATTATCTGATCTCAGAGCTTTATACCTATGTAATTTCCCCTTTCCAGGGCATCATCCTTCCCTTTTACAATTACACTCTTCAGCCAATCATCTGGACAACACATTCATATATAATCATATTTATCAGGTCAGTGACTAACCTCACCCCAGTATCTCCTGAGGCCTTCAACATTTCGGCAGTCAACCCAGACACACGGGCCACCTTCCCCACCCGCATCCTGCCTATTGCCTCACTCACAGCATCAGCGTCAATCAAAGGCCAAGGCCCAAACACTGGATCTGCTGGCTCCAAACCTTCCATATCCCAGTCTCCTTATTCAACAACTGGCTATAATGCTCTCTCCATTCATCTTTAACATCCCCACTGTTCACCACTACCCTTCCTTCATCATTCTTCACACACTGCTCACCTACAGCATCTCAATTGTCCCTCTTCACCCGATTTGCCACCCTAAAAATCGTATTTTTCCTTTCACCGTGATTTAGATTATCAAGTAAAAGTCTCTATGACTCAGACTTTGCCCTGTATACCTCTCTTCTAGCCCTATGCTTGGCAGCCAAGTACTCCTCCCTGTTACCACCCTTCTTCCATTCCCGGAAAAGCCTTCTTTTCTCCTTAACTGCGGCTTCTACACCCTCATCCCACCACCAAGTTACTTTATGTCTTGGTGGGCCACTTGTCCAACCACATATGGCATCGGTAACTCTCAAGAGGTTGTTCGTAAGGGCTCCATACTGTTCATTATCACCTCTATCTATGACTCTCTGTTCAGCCACCACCCTCCTCATCTCACTATAAAAGGCATCCCTTACTGAATGGTTTCCCAGCTTCCATATTTTCCTCCTAGGTACATATGTCCTCCTTCTCATCACTCATTCTCTAAGCACCATGTCACAAATCAACAGTTTGTGTTGCTGCACACACTCC
>JAGKTI010015100.1:0-20885 GCA_018397915.1 Birgus latro | reverse complement strand
ACTCACTTGCTCCAGAGGTGTTGAGCTGCTGGCAGGAACTTGATGGAATTGAAGATGAGTTAGGTAGTGTGTGAGCTTGTGTGTGTGTGTGTGTGGGTGCATAAGTGAGTGTGAGTGTGTGTGGATGCATAAGTGAGTGTGAGTGTGTGTGGGTGCATAAGTGAGTGTGAGTGTGTGTGTGTGTGTGCATGTGTGTGTGTGTGTGTGTGTGGCGTATTCTCTGTTCCTTGCACCACGTTTGCCTAACACATGCGATGCACACAATAGATTTCTCCACGAACATTCGCTGCACGACATACGTACTGTATATAATGTCATATATGTGTTGCTGTGTGGCATATTTTCTTGTCTCTGATCATTATGTAACTTTCCGCCGTCAGTCAATGCACGCAATATTTCTCGGTGAACACTCGCTGCACTATTTTATATGTATATTTCACACTGAACCGTATGCAATATAAAACACTATCACATGATTTCCATCCCAGCCTCCTCTGTTATTCCCTTCCTTACTGTATGGCGTACGAGAGCACCTGCTCCCTTAGCAACTGATGCATACAGTATGTCTATGTATCTCTATGGCATAACATATTGCCTGCTATGGTAGGTCAGTTATTTCACTAATCCAAGCACTATATGTTTCACAGATATAAGTAATGGCTTCACTATAAGGGTAAAATACATCATTTACAGGCAGGGTGAGTGGAAACCCCGCTATAACAAACCAGACTCCTGCCTCTAGGCCTAACTGCTAATAACAGGCCCCAATGCTTTACAGACAATATATCTATGTTCAATAGACACAATCACTTCACAGGATAGTAAAAATCACTGTAGTCACAATATTTCAATAATGGCTTCAGCCTCGGGTGGGAGGGGTAAAATGGCGGATTTAAAGGGACAACGCAACACAGCACGACCCTGCTGTCTGGCTGCTAGTGGAGCACTGAGATTCTATCACTACGTACAGGCACATATGAGCCATTGCAGTATTCCAAGGTCTTACCTCGGGAGAGACACGTGGCTGCTAGAACGCTGCAAAAATTGACGCAAATCGACCGAAAACTTATTTTTTGTTTTTTTTTTTTTTTTTTTTTGCTTTTTCACGCGATTTGAGGTCCTGTGCTTTGGCACACCACACCACATGAAACGCAAATTGCGGTCCCTTGCGCGAAAGGGGTAAAACTTTATCTTTTCTCTTAGATGAGAATGGGGTTTGGCAAGACTTTTGATTTATGTTTTTCTCTATTATTTAGAGAGAGAGGGGAACAATGACTGCCACTGCACTCTTGCTAAAAATGATGACTGTGTAAACAAAAGACAGCCCTACCTGCCAGCACACAGCAACTCCATCTTTTGTGATTCAATATAAACACAAGCCTCTTGACTTTAATGCTAGATACTACACCCATGATCACTAGGGCAAAGAATTTGTCAGTACCACCTTGGGGTGGGAAGCGAAGTTCAGAGGATGGAAGGGAAAAAAAAAAATAAAAATCCATTCCTTCTAGGGTGCCCAATCCAGCATCCACTGTGCTGTCTCTGAGGAACTGGATGGGGTGGAATGGGCCTATGTGCGAGACTGCAAACCTGCAGAGGTAACTAAAGAGGCCAGCGATCCTGAGGTGGCTGCAAGACTGTGGCAGGTGTCACTCAGGATGGTGGGTGAGTCTGAGGAAACCAGCACAGGGGTAAAATGCCAGGAGATAGGACATCAGGAGGCAGTGTGCCAGAAAGTAGTGCCCAAGGAGGTGGCAAATGATGCTGTAGGGGAACAGGAAACAGCACCCAAAGAATTAGCAGACCAAGAAGTTAGACGTCGGCAGGTAGCACAACAGGAAATAGCACCCAAGGAAAAGGCAAGGAAGGAAGTGACATCCAAGGATGTAACAAAACAGGAAGTAGGGAAACAGGAGGTAACTAAGGAGATAGAACCCATCTTGGCAAAAGAACGAATGACTCAGGCAGAGACAAAGTTGGCACCTGAAGTTGGAAGGGTGTTGGTAGAAGGGGTAAGTAGTAAGGATGAGGGGTTGGCAAGGGTGGAGGAAATTAAGGGGACAGTTGGTAGAAAGGAGGATGGGCGAGTAGAGAAAGACGAAAAGAAAGGGTTGCCAACAGGAAATGTAGAGAAGGAAGATGTGTTTGCAAAAATTGAACAAAATCTGGGTTTAAAGGTACAGGAGGAAGCAAAGACTTTGATTAAGAAGGCTGAGGAAAAGGTAGATTACATTAAGGGTGCAGCAGTAGGAGGTGCACAGAAGTTGATGGATGTAAAAGGTATGAGAGAGGAAAGTTCCGAGGAAGAAATGGAAGATGAAGAGGAGGATGAGTATGAAGATGAGGAAGAGGAGGTAGAACAAGCAAGTAAGGTAGGGAGGAGTGGAGCAAAACAGGAACCTGAAAGACAGGTTAGTGATGAAGGAAGGGGGGATTCTGAGGAGGAAGAAGAGGAGGAGGAGGAATCTGATCAGGAAGAGGAGGAGGAGAGTGAGGATGAAGGTAGAGATGATAGTCGAAAAGACCTCCTATCCCAAAAGCCAAAGAAAGGTGGACTTTCAGGTTGATTAGCCAGAGTTACCGTATCCTTTCTTCTCTCTCCTCACCTCATATCTTCTTTCTCCTTTCCTCTTTTCTCCTCTTCTGTCCTCTAGACCATCAGCTTTAGTGAATTAACATATTTCCCATCAGTACTCTAGACGGATGATTTAGAACTGAATCATGCATGGTAGTTGAATGTAGGTTACAGTCGTTGAATATATAACTCCTCTCAGGCTTAATCAGTAAGAGGTAATGTAAGCTTATTACAGATTCCCTCCACCAGTACTTGTTCAGGGAGATCCATGCCTAGGCTTATGTAGTTGGACTTTGTAAGATACTAGTCATTTAAGTAGATGTAACATACCGATACTATTTTCATTATGCATTGGACAGTAGACTGACCTTCAGTTAACGATTTTGCCGTTGTATGTAGCCAGTTTTTGCTTTGAACTTACTCTGTGAGGTTGTATTAAGGGAATTGTCCTCCTGAAACTTTAAGTAAAGGGAATTGGATAAAATATTTTGTGTTAATGAAGTCAGAGTTGCATCATAGGTTCAGACAGTGTCTCAGGGAAGTTCATATGACACATGGCAGTGTTAGTTGGTCATAATAATAATTATTATTTTGATACGGTATGGGTTTTGAGTAGACTTCCTCTGAGACCCATTTTCAGTGAAGTGTGCAGTAAATAAATTTACTCCCCCCACCCACCCCAGAAGTTAGATTTTCTGCTAATTATTGTATAACATGACTCAAGTGAATAGTTATATTTCTTGGGAATCTTGACATCATAAATTGCACATGGGTTATGTTGTTAAAATGTTGTTATTCAACCTTTGTCTCCTTTGTATCAGATTTCAGTGATAGAGGTATGTTTGAATAGAGATCTGAACAAGGAAGAAAGTTGTCCAAAAAGAGTTGGTGTGTGAAGTTTCAAAAGCTGTTTTATTATATTTTAATTATACAAAAAATTTTACCAACCATTCCAATTGCATTCTCGATAACAGATCGCTTTACAGAAAAACTTGTGAACCATTTGAAAAATGTTGTCTTCCTTTTTTGACAGAAACTTGACCAATTTTTAACACTATAAAAACATCCTTGTAGCAAACAGAAATGTAAGAAAATTAACAAAATTGTGCATTTAGTGTCACAAAAATTATTGGATTTATTTTATTCAGATTTGCAGAATCCTCTTGATATACTAGCCTATATAATGTATTAAAATACCAACAGATTGATAAAAAAGGTCAAGAGCAACAGGAGGACTCTTCCCTTAACATAGAATAAGTTGTATATCACTGTTAAGAGGGATATGGAGGTTTGCTTTTGCAATAAAATGTATTCCTTGCTCTAGTGATTCATTAACCATATTTGTAATCATCATCATCATCATCATCATCATCCAATCCTACGTTGCCCCATGAGGATCGTGGGAGCCCTGGTCTAGGCATTTTGGTCTTGACATTTAAGATGTGTGACCAGCCTCATTCATCCCTGAGTGGCATTACGTGAGCAATAAACTCCAACCACCCCGTGGATATTAACCTTCACCGGCTGAGTCCGATTGGAATGCTATAATTGCCCACTAAACCACCAGGTGCCAAAATTTGGTTATATGGTTACCACCCAGCATAGTAAAGTAAATGGTTTCCTTGTTTAAAACAACAGGAAACCATTTGGCTTGCTTGTCACTCAGTGTAGAGTCCTCACTTTCTCTAACTACATACCTTCTTCATCACCATCATCAGTTGTTGTCCTTTCACTATACACCCAGTTCTTTTATATCCATGCACCTTCCATGTTTAATTTTCACTCCACTTTGTTCTTATTTCACCTCATTTCAAATTATTTCTCAACCCTAGCTCTCTTTCAGCCTTCTGTTACTGCATACATAGTCTTTCACGTCAGCCGCCAACAAAGCCCGGACTCTTTAGGGCACATGCGAGCCACTGGGATGACTCGTCATGCCTCTCGATTATTTAACGTGTGTGTTAAAAAATTGTGGCCGCCTCACGACTTGCCAAAAGTTGTGTCACAGTTGCATCTTCACTTTTTCCAAAAATGGGAGTACATTACAGTTAGTTTAAGAGGTGGTATAGCAAAGTCTGTCTACTTTTATATATTTATTTAACAAGTTTCTGCAAAATGTTTTAAGTTAACAGTAGCTCTGACAGTGGAAGGCTAACAACACCATGGACAAACTAAGTACTTAAGATTGCACAACACCCAGGAAGTTTATCATGGGCAGCGACAAGACTGCGGGAAGATACAGCAAAGTAGGCCATAACTGGGAACTCTAGGCAAAATATTTAATCCCTCCTCTCTGACGACGTGGGTCTTATTTTATTCTTGCTGCTTTCAGAGGCAATAATTTAACTTAGGAAAGAGTTTTTGAATCTGAAGGATTAGATTGTAGCCTTCATTAACTCATTCACTACTTGGGGCTCTTCTAAGCTAATTTTAATAGTGTGGTAGTGGCAAGAATGAAATAAAAAAGTACATTGTCAGGTTGGAGGGGTTAGTCAAAATATAATAGTGTGGAAATGCATATAGTTTGCACCAGTAGCAGAATGCTTTGTGTGTATGACACCAGCTCTGCAGATTTTGGCACAGTACTTTATTCTAGCTAGTTGAATTTTAGCCTACAATATACTTAATATTCAATTTGGAAAAAAGCAAAATTAATGAACTAATTTTATGACTCTGATTTCATTACTTCATTCCTGTTCTGAAGCAAAGATCAGTGATATGTTAATTTTTATTAAATTTTTATATACTTTACTGTGATTATAATGTAATTGTTATAAACATCCAATCTAATATAACCTATGAGGTGCAGGGATCTGAGGGCATGCTACTTATAAAGGTAAATGACCAACTTGATGACGTCACACTATCGACAAACCTCCAGGATTGATTGCATGCACTGACAGAACCATCTAGACCCTAACTGGGAGGCTATAACTGCTGCACAACAGTTACTGCATGTTCTTTGTGTGATGTAATTACAGCATATCCATCACCTGTGATGAATGGACTGTATCTGTTTGTGCTTCTTTTTATATATACAAGTTTACAACAACTATTAAACAAGTGATATGAAGTTGAAACTTTGACCGGTGAATTTAGTTAGATGAAAGAGGCTGAGTAATTCAGAACACGATAGTTTTGATTTGTGCCTGATGCCATCCAGAGGTTCAAAGTTGACTAACGCTGATTTTTCAAATGACCAGAATGTAGTAGTTTTGTTGTCACAAAATGGAGGGAAAGAACTGGAATGCAGTAGTATAAAACTTGATATAGTTGGCAGTACATAAGCTAACAGTGGTGGTGTCATCCTTTACTTTTACTTTTTTTAAGCAGTTTTGATTGACCCAGAAGAAATCCTAATATAGTAAACTATGAATATCTTCCACACAGAATTAAAGATGGAAAGCTGTGAAACAAGTTGGGATTAAAAACAGAGAAAGTTTTATGTACTATAATCAAAGTGACAAAATCTAACCACACATCACAGTTTAGTTATTTACATAACTTTTCACGCTCAACCTAAATTCACAGACACACCTAATTAAAACACAATCCCAAAAGATCTAAACATAATCTGCAGACATAATATAGCTCCTAAGATACTATAACAAGATGTAGATTCCTTGAACATGTATCTGGACTCTTTGTCATCCTTGAAAATATTTAGGATTTTAAGTGAATTTTTGTATGTCAGTGATACAGTAATAACTCTTGTAACCAGTGAAATAATGGTATGGCCAAATTAAGTGGAAGACTGAAGTAATGTAGAACAATATTTTAATTGCCAGAGACAGCTGTACTAGTGTTGCCTTCTCTAATTTACCTATTTGTGACCCTTGGTAGGAGTAATTTAAGGTTATTTTTATTACAGATAATTTTTAATGACAGAAGTTAGATGCACTATTATACTATACACCAGATTTATATGACTGTAAAAAAGCCAGAAACAATAATGGAGTTTAGTATTGTACTTGAGTTTGGGGATGTCAAAATACAATGGTTTTTACTGTATATAATAAAAGCTAAATTGGCATAACTGTCACTCAGTAACTTATGTTTTCTGTTTTTCATGGCACAGCCTAAAATTTAACATCAGTCAAAATATTAGGGCTCATTCTGCTTTGTTATTAAGGGTTTATTAGAAAATGTTGGAGTTCTCTACATTCAAGCCTCCTAGACGATGTACAGTAAACTTTTTTTTTTTTATAACAATCCTTGATTTACTAAATTTCAGCTTTCAGTAAACTCCTTGAGCTAGTCTCCTTATACACCAAAATACGTTCAGTGTACAGAAAAGGGACTATATTATGATGGATGCAGCAGACCAGACAACTGACCACATGACAGATTAACTCCAGTTGTATCTGCCCCATATTAAGTCAATGTGCCCACAGAAAATTAAAACACAGTACTGTACATGGACACTTGAAATACCAAAATATACCTAATGAGTTAAGGCAGGTATATATAACAAACCTGGGTAAACTGACTGTCAGCCAAATTTAATGAAATTTTGGATTTAATGACCCACTGGTCTCCCTATTGATTCGTAATAAAAGGTTTACTGTACTGTACTTGACTTAGGGGAGGGGAGGGGGTTGTTCACATTGATATGTTTTCAAATTTCCCCCTGGCACTGTGATTGCAAAAGCATAGGCCAATTATACACAGTTTGATATGTATTAACTACTGTGTTTCAGTAGATGTGTTGATTTTGCACTGTGTTTGTAACCAGTTTTATGTTGTAAATGTCTCTGGATAGAGACACCACAGAATGGTTTGGTGTGAACCTTGCTATGCTGTGGAAATGAATATATATTTACTTTAACATATGCATGGGACAGCCATACACAAACAGTATTGTATATGTCTGAGTGGATTGGTGACGCTGTGCAGTTAATTTTCTGCAAAAGACTATGGATTGTGTTGTCGGGGCATGATTATTACAGTATGTAGGAAAGGATATCTTATGAATAACTAGAAGAATGTAGTACATGCACCAGAAATTATGCAGAGCAATAAGGATATTGCTTCAGGCTAATCTAATGGTGAAACAGAAATGAAACACTGGATTGCGATGCATCATATTGTCAGGGGAGGGAAAGATCTTATCACAGGTTTGACGACAGTGCCAACTCGGTAATTCTGTCTTATTCAGTGCACTTCATTTTACTACACAAAGAGGCACCATGTCTTTGTTAATTTTGATGCCCTTTGATTTTAAAGTGCCTTCTAATTTAAGTCACCACTAAGAAGTCATTAGATTACAGTATTTGACACTCATCTAGAATATGTCTGTCTTTCAACATCCTGCACAGTAATTTGAGTATTTATTTATTCTGGGTGTTTGTTTTAAGTAATACAGTGTATGAAAAATTTGAGGGAGGAATACTACAGAACACTGGTGTTAAGAGTAAATTTGTAAGGTAAACAGTACTCAGTGTTGTGGTTTGGCATTTAATGTGTATTACTGTACCTATATAGTATTATACACTACTATACAAAGTGCTGTATTATGAATGCTTTACCACAAGATGCAGAATTAAAGGTATGGCACTGTCATTGTAATATGTTCAAACAGGGTAACAGAAGTACAACAGACACTCAACAAATGGTGTTATCATAGTTTGGTGAACCCTTTTCTTATATTTTTGTAAGCTTATACATACTATACAACATACTATACTACCAACTGGTCATGGGTTACATTCCATATTTGTACTGGCTGCATTGCCATGATGCACTGATATGTAACCTTGTAGGTTTATAGTATTACTTCTAGCTCATTTGAGCCAAGGGGCGCTCTGAGAGTATGTTCTCATCCTTTTCAAAATTTTTGCTAAATATACAACATAAGGCAATTTGTTGTAATATTAAAAAGAGCAGCTTATAAAACAAGACATCATTGGGAAAGCTGTATAGAAACACACTCTCAGAGCAGTCCTATATGCAATGTTCCCGTGTGGTGTGTGTTGTATGTACTGTACCTCCTGCCATTTCTGTAATCATCCACAGTGAAACAGTTGCATTAATACATTAATATTATATGTCATAAAGAGCATTGCCAGCATATGATGATAAAGCAGTGGTACAGTAAAACATTGAACTACAGTATAGTAAAAGTAAAAAAAAATGCTGCATACGAACCATATGTCATGTGTCGGTTGTACAGTATGAGAGTCATGGGGTAAAGAGGGTAATGGGTGATGTCAGTGCAATATTGAAATATTTTATCTGATACACCTTACAAAACTAACTATTGCTTATATCAAAGGACACCATTTTATAATGATAATTTAGTACATGCAATTATAGTACAGTGAAGTTTTGGCCAAGAATGTGGCTTAGCAAATAAAAATAATACTGTAATTACTGATGGTGAATAATTATTACTTACATATACTGTACCTGAAATTCACATGAATATTAATTTTAAGTGGCAGGGTTATTGCCATGAAAAAATCGTCACTTAAATCTGTTGAGTCTGAAGAGCAACAAATTTTTAAAAAGATACCTAAGAAAGATCTATGTAACATAATTAACCCCTGCACTCTGAGGACATGTTTTATATCTTATTCTTGCTGTCTCCTGATGATTTTATATTTCTGAAAATATCATCCAAACTAGAGGAGTTGGATATACCCTTCAGTTACCACTTCATTACAAAACATATTTCTAAGGTTGAATAATATCATCTGAAAGCAGCAAGAAAAGAGGCTAAACTAATTCCTCATCATAGTGAAAGGATTAATGAAGTATTTAGTCCACTTTACTCAAATAGCTGTTCCAAAATATATATCAAGTTGTGTCCTGCTTAACAGTTATAAAAACTTCCATTGACTATGGATTTGGCACTTGGATTTCACATATCAGCCTCTTAGAAACCTCATTTTGGCACAGCACTTCGTAGGATTGCACTTGGAAAACTTTACACTTGCTGATTCACAAGCCTAAAGTATGGCTGGGAAAAAAGGTTGCTTAATACTGTATTTCACCTTTTCTATTTCTCACTGTCCTCTGCCGACTGATATTTCTAAGCTGAGAGAGGCTTGGTACATATGCTCATAGATAATGCTCTTTGATAAGATGTGGTAGGTGGGGGCACTCGCCATCCACTCACTTAATGTAATGTTGCTCTCGGGTGACTGCCCTTTTCTCTCTTCCATCTTTCCTTCTGTCTTGTCTTTCTTTCCTTCATTCTTTCCTCTTCCTTATGCTTTCAGGTGACTTTACACTCCCTCTTCTGTCTTTTTTTTTCCTTCATTCTTTCCTTTACCTTCTGCCTATGGATGACTACACTGAGTGACATGCCAAATGGTTTCCTGTACACCAGGAAACCATTTACTATGCTGTGTGGTAACCATACAACCAAATTATGGCACCTGGTGGTTTAGTGGGTAATTAAGGTGCTCCAGTCAGATTGAGCTGGTGTAGGTTTACATCCAAGGGGTGGTTGGGGTTGATTGCTTGCCTAATGCCACTCAGGGATGAGTGAGGCTGTTCACTCTCATCTTAAACGTCAGGACCAACTTGCCTAGCCCTGGGCTCCTGCGCTCCTCATGGGGCAACACAGGATTAGATGATGATGATGATGATAAGATGTGTCAAGGAGGAAAGAGATAGACATACCCTAAGTATGAAGCAGATAAAGTGAAATAACAGGCAAACAGCTGAAGTGGAATAATTCGTTTTCCTATGCTGCTTCCCCCTATATCTCAGTTTTGTTTTCTTTCAGCATCATTCTCCTTTAATTAATTACTTTTCTCCTCCATCTCTTGTCTCTTACATTTCCCCCTTTCTCATCCATATTCCTTCATCCCCTTTCCTTCCCCCACTCATTTCTTCTTGCATAAATTTGGCAAGTAGTTGTAGATGTACAATGTAATGGTAAAATTCCTAGTTAACATAAATTCTGTGTCATCAGTAAACAAGTCACAGGGCTATTCAGTGATAGAAACTAAGCATTAACAATTTATAGTAAGTTATGCACTGGGAATGGCATTAAATACAAGTTACAGTACCTCCATACCTTGATACGATTCAACTTACTTTACTGAGAATCAGTTTTGTAAAGACTATCACATATTTTATGATATTTACTCTCTCTCCAATTGCAGTACAGTATTTTTCTGTCAGGATGTGCAGTCAGCAAGTGTAAAATTTTGAAAGTTTGGTCCTTTGAAATCCACTTCACTTACGTACACAATTTTTACCTACCTAAAGGGGAAAAAAAATAACATTTCAATGGCACATATAAAATCACAATCTTTCCATTCATTCATATAAAGTACTATTGGACGGAATGGGATGCACCTCCGCCTGGAACCAACCTACCAGCTTTAGCCTCTATAGCTCGTCTTTGGCCTAATTCAAGATACCATATCCAGCCACAGACCCATAAGAAAATATAAACATAGAAATACCTGTAATAAAAAATGAATGCCTCAAACAATGCAGAATGCAGTCATTACATACAGAGTCTGGCATAGCCAACATTTTTTTGCTTTTACTCTTGGAAAAATACAATGAATCTTTCATGTGGAGTACAGTAAGGTACATAAATAAAATTATAAATATAATGGCAAACAAAGTCTGATTATCACTAAAATAAACAAAAATGAAAATGGAAAAATTAAAATTTTGTGCTGGGTATGGACAAGGGAAGAGGGGACAAAGTTTCACATAACAATATAGTCCTTGTAGCCTTTGAGGGACTTTAAGCCTTTCTTGAGCTGCTTGACTAGGTCCATAGGCTGGACGAGAATGGAGATGTCTCGCCCTACTGCATTCAAACGGTCTGCTATCTCTGTGTGCTGAGGGGAAAAGAGTACGTTATTGATAAAACTGAAACACAACAAGCAGGTTGTTCACTGATGACATCAATGTCAAACAATTCCCCTAAATGCACACTGGCAAGCTATTTTTCACCACAGGTAAAAACAGTGAAATTTGTAAGATTCATATATCTGCTCATAAAAAAACAAGGTGTTGTATTTATCAGTTGTGTGAAAATTGGAACAACCATTCTGATTTATACACAAGACTGTCCATGAAAGCACTGGGAGTAATGCAGCAGAGTTCCTGTAGTACAATACTAACAGAAAGAAATTACATTGGATACAGATTAGCTAATTACCATTGAAAAAAAAAAGCACTAACCTTAAAGAATAGATTAAGAGGTCTGTGGTTAATCTCTGTGAGGACCCAGGAACACAGTGAGAGGCTGTCGACTGTCTGTGCCTTGGGTGGCACACCATGCAGTGCTGCCAGACCACCCGGCACTATCTGTACAAGAGATCCTACAAGTACTGGGTTATGTTTTAAAAGTTCTGATGGTAACTGATGCCACATAACTACTGAATCTAGGGAAATGCTGTAGGCAGAGGAATCAAGACATTTTATCTTCCAATAAAGATATTTGAATTAAACAAACCTCCTTGATCTCTGCAGTGTTGCCTTCCCTTATGATCCCTAGAGGCTGTCCCTCTGTCTCCCTCTTCAGGGCATACACTTTGCCATGAGGGACCCGCCTAATGATGAACTCCACCTGTTGCAAGAAATGTACAGAAAGTTAAAGAATACTTAATGATTTGATTTTTTGTTTTTTCTCTGAAGCTGTATAAAACCATTGAGCATGATCAGCTATATTATCCTATGGAACCCATCAGCCTGTTCAGGTATTAAAGACAGCCATACTTATACTGTGACCCTCTCTGACTGCTGTACTACTCTTAATATATTAAGTCCGTGTTATATGTACTATACTAGTCTAGTTTTACAATCAAGTTTACAGTGTTCATTTTTTTTATATTACTCATATATTTTGTAAATACTGTAATTTCCTTTTCTTTTATGCAAACCTAAACAGTTAGGTATCATTTTCAAAACATCTACATCAGTTTTGTATTACAGGTATCTGGTTAAGCATACCTAGTCTCATTTTTGTACAGAGGAAAAAGCAAATAGTACCAGTAAGTGCTGTAGGGTGAATGAAGAGAAAAACAGTGACATGTTTTGGACTCACGGAAAGAATAAGGAAGGTGCTGGAAAGTAAGGTATTGTATTTTTTGATGCTAAAAAAAAAAACAAGCTATATGTGAGATTTAATAATTTACACGTGAGACAGTTGGCAATGGAAGATTAATAATTTAAAGAGCAAAAGGCTGTGTAAGGATGGAACAGACTGGAAACTTTTGTTATAGAAATTCCCTGGTGAGTTCTCAGGAGAGAACAGAGCATTGGTAAAATATAACCAGACCATTTAAGGCTGTTCCTTTTGTATTCATAAATCATGAGCAATCAGCAGCCCAACTTATATGTGCATGAAATAAGTGCAGTAATATTCACTGAATTTGTAAGTACAGTATTTTTCACCTTTGTAATACTGTATAGTTAGGTTAGATTTTGTTATCCTCTGGTGATATAGTGCAGACAACTAGTGCAATGTCATGGGTTCTAAGGAAGTCCTAGTTAAATCTGGTTTGTTAGGTCTGGTGAAGTTCACAACAATATTATATACATATCCTTATGTTATGGATGATTCTCCCATTTTCTTTAATAGTGCAGACTTACTGATGCTTTGCCTGCCTTTACTTTCCTTTCCCTTCTTCTGAATATATCAGGAACTTAAAAAAGGATAGTTTAGGTCAAACTAGGTAAGGTTCACTTTTAGCATCCAAAAAATGTTCATATTTAGCTGTTCAAATAAGGATGTGGACTCAGTAACATGAAAAAGTTTAGTAGAAAAAATCTAGTTACAATAAAATAAATCATGCTATGCTTCCAACACTATCTTACTGCTGTAACTTACCATAGCAGTGGGTTCATTTCTTATGATGTTGTTGACCTCTGAGGCTGTTGTGATAGGGACACCACACACACTCACCAGCCGGTCACCAATGTGGAAGGTGTTGTGTAAGTATGGGTGTTCCCGCTGCTTCCACCCTGCCACATACACCTGCAGAGTCACATAAGTCTCACTTTAGCATATTTGTTTAACCTGACAGAGATTCTTAACTCCTTTCAGTTCAGCTAATGGCCTGGCGTCGTCAGTTTGGAAATTTAATTTAGCTAGTACCGTAGCCAAGATGATTCATTCCTACCTTATAACCAAGGCTCATCAATTTCATATAACCATAACTTGGTGTTCAAATTCTGGGAGTGGTCTAATTTCATCAGGCAAAAACATCCAGGGGTGCAGATTTTTATTTATTTATTTATTGCAGAAGGTATCATACATAGGTGATGATACTGAAAAAAATTTGTATTAAGGGCAACATACATGGTTGAAAATATTAACAAAGGCAATGGTGTTGAGACAGTCCTTCTTGCGCAGTGTGAGCCTGACTCCGGCCTGGTGGGCAATTTCACGCTGCAGCCGAATCACCTGCTGTTCCCTCAGACTCATCAGCCGGCCGTCCTGACCCACTTGGTACTGCTGCTGTAGTAATACACACCAAGGAAGGTTAGTGGACATGCTATTGTCAGTATATCTCATTTTTAGGTATGTAGATTATGCTCCTTGAATATTGGAAACAGGAAGTTTTGTTCTTTTTGTGTGTCCATTTCCAGTTTGCCACAAGGGCATAGGAAGTACAGTAATTCCATCTTGTTTAGTGTCTGTAATAAGTGGATGGATAAGAGGTGTAGTGGTATTAGAGGTAGACTGCGAGATAATGCTGATTTCATGTGTGAGGTGTGTTGGGGAAAGCAGAGGGAGATTGTCAGGTGTGAAAGGATTGAATTTGCTGGTGAGTCTTGAATGTGTGGAAGAGTTTTGTAATTTGGGAGACATGTTATGTGCTGCAGGTGGGGCTGTGGATACAGTGAGGAATGGTTGGAAGAAGTTCAGGGAGTTGTTGCCTCTCCTGACATTGAGAGAGTTCTCCCTCTGTGCTGAGGGATCTTTGTATACAACATTTGTTAGGAGTGTAATGCTGTATGGTAGTGAGACCTAGGCAGTGAAGGAAGAGGATATTTGCAGGCTCAAACGTACCAAAATGACAATAATTAGGTGGATCTGCGTCCCTGCATGTGAGGCCTGGGGGGCTAGGTTCATGATGGAAGAATTGAAGGGTAGGATGGGCTTGGAATGTACAGTAATAGTGTTATGATGAGAAGAGGTAGACTGAGATGGTTTAGGCATGTGGAGAGGATAAAGGATGATAAGTGGGTGCAGAAAGTGAGAAGTGTTAATGGTAGGGGTTGGGCTGCGAGAGGTAAACCGAAAAACACCTGGGACGAGGTAATTGAATGTGACCTCAGGGATAAGGGACTGAATAGAGAAGCTGCCAGGGATTGAGCAGCATGGAGAGCCACCATTAGGTGACCAAGGCTGATGCATGCAAGCATGTCAGAGCCTTCAAAAATGAAAGAAATTTTCTGGTTAGAGTTATCCACAAAGATGTTTGTCGTGAGCATGTAGTGTGTTGGTTTGAGTATAGGTTTATACATTTGGTACACAAGGTTTACAATGATGGTAACTTGGTAGGATAGTAGTGAGGATGTAAACTGTCACAAAACATAGTGGGTAGTCACCTGCTGCTGCCTAGGTGAGATGGATGGCCCAACGGAGGCAGCACGACGCCCATGTTCTCGTCTACCTGACCGTCGATGCTCTGACCTTCGGCGCAACAGCCCAGTTTGTGGTGCCTGGGGTACAGGAGGTGCCTGGCTAGCTGGTGGGGCTACTCCAGCACTGCTGGCCAGAAACAGTGGCTCATATGACCCCTCATCAATCCCCTGGTTACCCCACCCAAATCCTGTACTTGGCCCAGCTCCTGCTCCATTAGCTCCAGCTCCATACCCTGTTGCTCCACCGCTATAGCCACTAACCCGTTGTGCTGGAGGCAGTGGAGGCCTCCCACCCCCCATAGCACCACCAGCTCCAAGAGAATTTCCAATTCTGAGTGTGACAGCATTAGGGTCATGAGCAGAGGAACTGGAGGCCTCTGTTGCCAGAGTGTCAGTGGAGGCAGTAAGAGATTGGTCAGCTGGTGTTTCCTCATACAGCTGGGAGGGAGCCATACTCCCACTGGACTCCAGGGCCGCACCCACACTGTCAAAGCTGAACACTGATGATGACGGTGACGGCACATTGATGACAGTCACATGTTCCCGTGAAGACCCTGCCTGCAAGCAGAAATGTTACTCTACTCACTAATATTAAAAGTCTAAAGAGGGCAAGTGCTTCATTCTGAAATGCTGTTCACTACTTGCAAGAACTTACTCTAAGACAAGGGCAGATCATTCATGACAGGAAAGTGAATTACCTGTACAGTATTCATGTGACATATACTGCTAGTTAACCCCAGTTTGTTCTAAAAACCTGTACAGTACTGTTCTGTACTAGTTTGCTTGTCGCATCACGAAAATATTAGTTGCTAATTGTCCATATACACAAGAGTACAGTACAGTATAAGGTACATACTTGCGGGCCTGGTGGGGAGCGGAGAAAGGTGAGGGAGGCTGGGGGAGCAGCAGGAGTGGTTGGAGAGCTGGGTAGTGATGCACGGAAAGAGGATCTCCTGCGGGTGGAAGATGTCGTGCGTAGACTGCTGCTGTTGAGTGGGGAGAGGTGGCGTAATTCTTAGGGAAACCATATCAGCTATTATATTAATTAAAAGATAAACAGAATTACTGGTGAGGATAAGTGACCTACCTGCTTAATGAAGGATCATGGTGGTGCCTGACGTAAGTGACAACAGAGGAGGGGGTGGAGGGTGAGTTTGAGTGGTCAGAGGGGGAGGGGGTGGAGGCAGGGAGGGAGTTGAGGGAATGCATGGAGGAAAGAGTAGAGAGGGAGAGACTGGGTGCTGGGCTCACTCCTCCCCTCATAGAATGTACACTCCACACATCCTCTGAAAAAAAAAAAAAAAGTGAAATTCCAATCTTACAGAACAGTACAGTAGTTTACTAAAAAGTAATTTTGTGAATGTTCCTTTTTTTTTCTTTTTTTTTTACAGAATGACCAACACATAACATTTTAATTTCATTTTTCACACATTAATTTCAAACTGAATACATCATGGATTCTATGCA
The DNA here is from genome assembly GCA_018397915.1 of Birgus latro. Lineage (NCBI taxonomy): Eukaryota > Metazoa > Arthropoda > Malacostraca > Decapoda > Coenobitidae > Birgus > Birgus latro. The sequence goes on along the minus strand of JAGKTI010015100.1, from coordinate 4,270 downwards.
GCAAAGAACACTGAGCATTCTGCATCATGTGTCCACTTCAGTTCAAAATGTCACCTTTAAGTTAAATAGAAATTGCCAGGTATTAGCAAGAATAAAGCACAAAATACTTCCTTTGACTAATAATGTAATGGCTCAGTTCAGTGCTCACCTCTAAACTCTAGTGCATGTGGTGGGAACTGGAAGGCTGTTGGTGTTGGTGGTAGAGGGGAGGCTGGGTTGCGTAGAAGGGGTGAACGGAGACTCTCTGGTTCCCGGCTGTACAGGTTGTCCTTCGGTGTTAGTACCCCCAGCTCTCGCAGCCGACCTCGCAGAGCGTCAATCCACTCCAGCATCTGTTCTCTGGGGCATGGAGAAGTAAGAGTGTGAGAAGGGATGGAGGTATGAGATCAAAACATAAGTCTGATTGGCTTCATTAACAATATAGGAACAAGTGGAAACAGAATTATAAAGTGAAAAGTGAGGACAGACGGAGATAGTGAGACTGAGACAGAACTGGATAAACTGGCTGTGTTAACAATAGAGGAAGAGGTAGTAATGGAAAGATAAAAATAAGTGAGGAGGAAAAGAGGTAAAATGATAATGTAAACAGATAGAGGAAACAATGTTGGTGCTGAGCATTTCAAGTGATTAATGGCAGAAATTTAGGTTCACAGATGGATGCGATGAGCAGGATGAGGGACAGAGGTGGTGAGATTGCAAAAGCTGAAGTCATATTGGTTAGACTGAGAACAAAGGGATAAGCAGGGAGGGAAAGATGTAAGATAAGAGTGAATAAAGTGAGAAATTTAAAGCTGCATAAACTGTTCTTTTAAAACAGTAATTTGCAGTCCATTTTAGGCTCCAGGAGCGTGATGCTAGACAACTGTCATCCAAAAGATTCCATCCATCATCCAATCCTACATTGCCCCACGAGGAGCGTAGAAGCCCGAGGCTAGGCAAATTGGTCCTGACATTTAAGATGAGAGTGACCAGCCTCGCTCATCCCTGAGTGGCATTATGTGAGCAATAACCCCATCCACCCCTTGGATATAAACCTTCACTGGCTCAATCTGATTGGAGCGCCACATTTACCCACTAAACCACCAGGTGCCATAATTTGATTATATGGTTACCACCCAGCATAGTGAATGGTTTCCTGGTGTACAGCAAACCATTTAACTTGTCACTTATTGTAGAGTCACCCATAGGCAGAAGGAACTGGAAAGAATGAAATAAAGAAAGATTCATATCTACAATATCAGCCTATGCCCTTAGTGGCATTATATGAATGAACACCTCCAGCAAACTCATGGTGTTTCAATCCCATCCACTTTAGAAAACCTCTAACCATTACACCAAAAGTCTGGTCTTATATTATATGTATAATTAATGATGTCAAATTACAGCATATAACAAGGTTAAATACATCCATATAATACAGTACTTAGTAGTACAGTATTAATAAGGTTACATGTACTCATAATTTACAAAAATTTAAAAAGTAAGTGTAATTTTTTATGTATCTACCTGGTCTGTGCACCTAGTTTGATGACCTCGCCCTCAAGTGTTATGGCAAAGACGTGTTCATTGTCCTCATGCACTCTGATGCTTGGGGACACATGCAGGCAGCGGGAGAGGGATGTGCGCTGGAGAGGGTTGTGTGAGAAGGCTGAGCGGCGGTTCTCGTAAAATTCCAGCCAACCTTCAGTCTCATCGTGGACACAGAAAGACACCCACACACGCTCTCCCTTGGCTGGCTGTGGGAGGATGGCAGATTAGGAGCATGGAGAGAAGTAAGACTAATGGAATGGAGGAAATTTAGAGGATTGGAGAAAAGGGGATGGAGGGGTAATTTTGTTTGTAAAAAAGGATTAAAATATGAAGAATGGAGGGAAAAACAGTGGTGCTAAGACACAGGATTGAAGGAGGAAGAAGCAGGGAATTATGGAGGGAATGACAGAAGGATTGTGAGAGGGGCAAGAAGGAAGGAGGGAGGAGGGGAATGTGGTAATGCAAGATGGGAGGATTGTGTAAGAATGCTAAGTGGCAATTCTTGTAAAGGTCTATCCAGCCTACATTCTCACCATGAATGCAGGGCTGGATGTGGGAAGAGAGAAGGTATATGGAGGAAGAATATGAATGAAGGAGGGAGAGTAAATGGAAGGAAATTAAAGTGTGGATCTGGGGGGAGAGATTAAAAGGCAGGAGGGGTTAATAAGGGAGAAGGGGATAGGGAAATGAGGGGGCAGGCATAAAGAAGGAAAGGAAATGAATATGGCGAGGCTGACATTAGAATCAAAGAAGGGAGGGAAGATGGATGGTTAACCGAGAGGAGTTAGGAAGGATGAAAGATGAGAGAAACGGGGAAGGAGACAGGGAAAAATATGGAATAGGAGGGTGTACAAAAGAAGGAAACATTGCAGAGGAAAGCAAATAGCTATAAATCTGTTAACTTCAAGAGGCTGCCTACTAGGTGGGACATGACATCCAAGTTATTTGAGCAAGAAAAGGCATGTACTGTAATGCAAAATGGAGAATGAAAGGAAGCACTGAGGAAAGGGAGCAGGAGAAATGAGAAGGGAGGACGATAAGGAGGAGAGGAGTGTGAAGCTGGAATTCCCCCTTCTTTTGTACTGGCATGGGGATGTGACAACTCCACCACCCAGCACTTGTGTTGCTGGCAGCCTCAACACCTTCTATAGAATGAGGGGATTTGTACCTGGGCTTTCTTCTAGCTTTTGCTAGTGTACCCAATGAAATGAAAAAGCTTTGGTGTGGATAACACCACTCCTCATAAATATGAAGGATACAACAGCTGGAAAAGGAGGGGGGGGGGGGAACTGTGGAAGAAGGAGAGGACTGTGAGAAGATATGACAATAAGGGAGGAATGTGATGAGAGGGAGGGTGAAATGTGAGAAGAGGGGGAGAAATGGATGACACGCATAAAGAAGGTAAGAGAAGAAAATGGGTGAGAAAAGTGAATTATAAGGTAGTTTTGTGAAAATACAAATATGGTTATACAGTAACAAAAGGTACAGAAAAAAGCTTACATCCAAAGGAACAAAAAATTTAAAATTTTCCTGTAAAGGTATGACGAGTGTCCATGTGATTTGTGGGACCATCTTAAAACATAACATGACCCATTCATTACGAGGTGTTTGAAGGGGAATACAATAGGCCTAATCGGTCACTGGGAGCACCAAACTGAGACATCAATATCAAGAAAGGAATAATGGTGATTGTACAAAACCGTCTGTTGGTAACGAAAATTAAAAAAGGAGACTTCTTGGGAGCAGAAGTAAAATAATGAAGTTAAACTGAATATAACCGTCTGACAGAACTTAAGATTTATTTTTGCAGGATTAACAAAAAGAGAGTTGCAGGAGGGATTTATACTTTGTTAATTGTTGCCATGTTTTGGTTGGCATGGGAAATTTCGCAGAATTTTTTCGTCAGTTTATTTTGCATAAGCTATTCTGTCTATCGTGTGTTCTGTTATTTAATGTATTTTCAATATCAACATTATGTGTGTTTCACTAGCAAACAAAAGGCTAGTATGGTGTAACAAGCGAAATTACTGATGAAGAGGTTTTACGAAGTATCCCTTGTTAACTAAGACAACCCTTATCCTTTTACCTTAGCGAAGGGCGCCATGACGGAGAGGCGGCGCTCCTGCGATGGCATTCTCTTCAGCCAGCCATTCTTGTGCACCTCCCTCTGGCTGCCCCCGCCCGCGTCTGTAAGGAAGGCCACAGGTTAGTGAATGTTATCTGTTGAGGGAATTCAGAAACAATAAGGCCTGCGTACAGTTTCGTCGGCGTACCGTATTCTGACACTTGGAAAGGAAGGTCCAACATCCGTCTGACAGACCTCTTCATGTGACAGGGATTTTTTTTTTTTTTAATTTGCATTTACACCAGCCTCATATCGGAGAGCATCATTCCTTCTGTAAACATGCGTCAGAAACACAGAGCTCAGTGGTCAGAAAACCAACTTTCATTCCCATAGAATATTCGTGTTTGTTTACATTGGAAGCTCCATAAAAATGTACCCATTTAGGTAAGTATGTGGTAGTCTATATACTGTAACACTGTGAATGGCCCGTTAAATGAGTGACCTTTCCTTTAAAAAGTCAAAGAAAGTTGATATGCTACTTGACTGTGAAAAACAAAATACAGGACGTGGGGAAATTCCTTGTATCATATGTCGGTAGTGTTTGGATGTTATTTTTTAAAGCTTGAAATTATGCGGTAATAGGTTACTTGCACTGATTCTTATTAACTAGAGAAC
>JAGKTI010015099.1:0-16324 GCA_018397915.1 Birgus latro | reverse complement strand
GGTGGGTGGGTGGATGAGTAGGGTAGGTGGGTGAGTGGACAAGTAGGGTTAGGTGGGTGGGTGGATGAGTAGGGTAGGTGGGTGGTTGAGGAAGCAGGGTGGGTAGGAATGGTTGATTGGTGAGTGGGTAGTGGGGAAAGAGGTCCATGGTAGGAATAAGTCCATGGAGACCATACCCCTGGGGAAATGGGCCCAAGGAAGAACATGAATTCAAAATGTAAAATGGAATCCCAGGGGTCTTCTCCCAGAGGGGGAGTGGCTATCCAGGATCCCAGGCAATGCCTGTTTGCATGATCAGTGCACTTTACGTGGGCAATGCTGGATACCCCTGCTGGTTCCTGAATTATCTCATTTCCACTGTTCTTATTCAAGACTTTTCACTCTCATGTCACACTCAAGTTAATGTGGATACTAACACACTTTTATGACAATGTATCATAATAATGGTTGAAGAGTGAGAATGTGTGTTTCTTTGTACTGTACAAGTGACCATGTAGAAAAGCAATCAACAAAATTTAACTGGTACAAAATTAGAGTATGTACAGTAAAATTTTGTTTATATTTTTCCTTCACAGGCATAATGTACCCTCTTCATAGTCTGAGCATATGCTCCCTTGAAAGTGTTTGCACATCCCTACTGTACCTTACTTGTAGGACTCCCTCAGAAGCAGTTGCTTACCTGTGGTTGACAGGTTTGCTCAACCAGACAAACTGGGGTTAAACACCAGTAGCAGTTACAGCAACAACAACAACCAGTTTTTCCTAGTTTATACTACTGTTTATTTAGTGACTTTGGGATATTTTGGAACACATGCCTAACATACAACAAGGACTTACTGTAGTTTCAAAATACTACTACTACTGACCATTTCAGGGACACAGGAGAGAAACAGTGGAAGAAGTATGTTTTAGCCATGTTCCCATACCCCTCTGGCCGGCTGCACATGGGCCACGTGCGGGTCTACACCACTGCTGATGTCCTGGCCAGGTTCTACTCACATCAAGGTTACAAGGTCACCATATGAGTCAATCCATCAGTCATTCACTCAAATGATACCATGCTTCCTCTTAAAGAAAGGAATTTCCATAATTGAGGTTGGCTTTGGTACTGCTGATGTTTTCTGTGGACTAGAAGCAGTATCCACTGCCAAAATGTAGTGCTGCATTGGGTCGCTTCCCCTTCCTCTCTTCCATCTTTCCTCTTCTGTCTTTCTTTCCTTCATTCTTTCCTCTTTCATCTGCCTACAGGTGACTTTACACCCCCTCTTCTGTCTTTCTTTCCTTCCTCTTCCTTCTACCTATGGGTAGCTCTACACTGAGTGATAAGCCAAATGGTTTCCTGTACACCAGGAAACCATTCAGGAAACCATTTACTGTACTGGGTTGTAACCATATAACCAAATTATGGCACCTGGTGGTTTAGTGGGTAATTAAGGTGTTCCAATCTGTTTGAGCCTGTGTAGGTTTATATCCGAGGGGTGGTTGGGATTAATTGCTCACGTAATGCCTCTCAGAGATGAGTGAGGCTGGTCACTCTCATCTTAAATGTCAGGACCAACTTGTCTAGGCCCGAGTTCCTACGCTCCTCATGGGGTGACATAGGATTGTATGATGGATGGATGGATTCTATAAGATCTGTAACAGTGTGAGAGCCATAGTATGAACTATGACTCTGTTTACCATAGACTGAATGTTTCTGCCTGAGAGTGATGAAAATGTAGCTAGTTACCAAGCTTGTAGTCACACTTCACTCTCCTGGTTGTACTTCCCAGTGTGTGGTAGCCAGCCATGTTCAGCAGTACTTAATAATTGAGGTTTTAGTTCCTTACAGACATTTGTGAAAGTTAGATATATGTACAATATATGGCATTATTTGTTTGCCCCCATATGATGATGACGGAATAGAGAGAAAATAATACAGTAGTTTGCAGTGTGCTTTATGTACATGCAGTACTGTACAATCAGCAAAAAAGTTTTGCAACATTGTGCTTTGCATTTTGAGAAGTAGGATGAAAAACTTAGTAATACAGTACTTGTATATCCATCCATCCTTCGTTCAATCCTGTGTCACCCCACAGACATTAAACTTTCATCTAGCTCTGATCTACATTTTACGAACTCAGAATTACCCGACACCGAGTCATATGGAAAACATTTTTCGAGTACAGTTTCATCTAATACAGAGGTCTCTTATTTCAAATACTAACTTAATATTGTGATATAATGGTTTATAGTCTCATATGCTCATGCTGATAATTTGCAGTGGTGACCAAGTGAAGTACTGTTGAGACTCAGTCACATATTGGTATACAGGGTGTGACAAAAAAGAAACGGGACTTTGACTGCTAATCACATGATTCAGAAGCCGCACAGTAATGAAGTACATCGTAGTGTTGCCCAACATCTCAGCACTGTATGAGAAAGGCAGCGCTTCAATTAACCCATTATCTTTTCACAGGTGGATTTGTAGCTCCTGTCAAGTGCCCTCTGTCGTAGAATGAACCTTGAGCATAGGATTAACATCAAGTTCTTGGCAAACTTGGGAAAAACTCCAGCAGAAACCCTTGCCATGCTGAAGGACGTGTACAGAGAGGAAACAATGTCTCGTACACATGTCTATGAGTGGCACAAGAGGTTCAGGATGGGGTGGGGTGACATGGAGGATGACCCAAAACCAGGACGTCCCTCAGCAACAAGAAATGATGCCAACATCCAGAAGGTCAAGGAACTGGTGCAGAGTGATCGCAGACTGACAATCAGAATGATGGCTGAGCAACTGGGATTGAATAGGGAGTCAGTGTGGTCCATCTTATTGGCAGATTTGGGCATGTGGAAGTATTGCACGAAGTTGGTGCCCAAACTGCTCTCCGAGGACCAAAAGACTCACTGCATGGATGTGTCACTGGACATTTTGGAGCATCACCCTGCCCCATCCTGAACCTCTTGTGCCGCTCATAGACATATGTATGGGACATTGTTTCCTCTCTGTACACATCCTTCAGCATGGCAAGGGATTCTGCTGGAGTTTTTCCCAAGTTAGCCAAGAACTTGATGTTGACCCTTTGCTCAAGGCTTATTCTGTGACACAGGGCACTTGATAAGAGCTACAAAACCACCTGTGAAAAGAAAGATAATAGGTTAACTGAAGTGCTGGTTTTCTCATACAGTGCTGGTTTTCTCATACAGTGCTGAGATGTTGGCAAACACTATGTTGTACTTCATTACTGTGTGGCTGCTGAATCGTATGATTAGCAGCCAAAGTCTTGTCTCTTTTTTGTCATACCTCTTATTATAGATGTTTCATCATTTACACATGAAAATAGAGATGTATGGGCCCGACCTTCTTGGTTAAAAGTGATCTTTTTTTTTTTCCATTTCCACCAGGTATCCCACCCATTTACCATTGCCTAATTGCTTACCCCTAACATATTCTCACACACTCATTGCTCCTCTGAAGCACCCACTAGAAGTACTTTGTGCTCCAAAAAGTACTGTATATACACACACTATGGTCACATTACCCAGTCTCACCATAACAGAGGATTCAGATATGGTTAGGGTTTAGAATGGGCTCTGAGAAGCCTGGGGCAAAGAATTAATGGTCCATAGCCCTTTTTAAGGCTTGTAAGAAGCCTTTAGAATCCCTTTCATGGTTGTTCTCTTGCTCCATTGGCAATGCCATTAAACTATCTTTGTTGGAATCACTTGAAGCAGGTTAGTGATGATGATGTCATTGAGATGGGAGGTAGAGGTACTGTGTGTCAAGGAACTGGCCTCCACCAGTCATTCAGGAGTTGTGGAGGACACTGTAGACTGAGCGAGCCTTCTTCATTAGAGGTGTGCATGCTAGCGTGTGATCTTTTTAATGTTTTGTATTGCTTCATGCATTTTTCAGTCGTGATATGAGAGAAGTACTAAGAGTGGTGGTCAGAAAGTCCACTCTCCCAGCCTCTATATACTCTTGCATCCATTACACATCTTCTCATCCTTTCATCCACACACACACATAGTCAATCATTGCCTTCCGTTCACTCAGTTCACCATCCACCCTTCTCAAGACTCACCATGTATATCTATGGATCATTTTGTGCCTGAAGAGGGTTTTAGCTATCACCAACCCCCTCCTGGCACAAATGTCCACTAAAGCACTGCCATTCTCATCCATCTCTGCAGGCACACCCCACCCACCAACCACTCCATCCACCTTCCCATTCCCTACTTTTCCATTCATATCTCCAATCAGAAACACTCTCTCATTCCTTTCAAACTTTTCCAAGCACGCTTCCACATTTGTCCAGAACTCTTCTCTCACTCTACTTACATGATCTTGTGTTGGCGCATACACACACACACATTCGCCCACATTTGTAGTCCAACTTTCACTCTTACCCTCACAATCCTTAAGTCAGCTGATCCATACTCTCTTACATTCTCCTTCTACCTCCAGAAGTCGTAAATGTTTCAGCAGTCAACCTAGGCAGACTTCCCACCTTCCCTAACTGCATCCCGCCTGTTGCCCTGATCACACTAACAGCATCAATTAGAGACCAAGGGCCAAACACTTGGTCTGCTAACTTAAAACCTTCCCTGTTCAAGTAAGATTCCTCATTCATCAGCCGGTTGTAATGTTCTCTCTAGGTGTCTTTAATATCCTCATTGTCCACCACTACATTTTCTTCATCATACTTCATATTCTGTTTGCCTGTGGTATCTCTGTTTTCCCTCTTCATCTGATTTGCTGCCTTAAATATCATATTTTCCTTCCAGCACACTTTAGGTTATCCAGTAAAAGTCTCTGAGACTCATGTTCTTCACTGTATACCTCCTTTCTAGCCTTTCACTTGGCAGCCAAGTATTCCTTTCAGTTACAACCCCTTTTCCATTCCTGGAAAAGTCTTCTTTTCTCCTTAACTGTGGCTTCAGCACCATCATCCTACCACCTTGTTACATTATGTCTTGAACCAATAATTCTCAAGAGATAGGTCTTGAGACCTCTGTACTGTTCATTAACAATTCTGTCAGCAGCTCCCTGTTCAGCCACCACTGTACTCGTCTCACTATAAAAGGTGTCTATGTCACATATCAGTAGTAGTAGTAGTAGTAGTTGTTTCCTAGGCAGTCTGGCCGAACAGCCCCGAGTCCCTAAGGAAGGCCATGGCCGAGACCGGGCTTTCCCACTGAGCTGTCAAGGAGTGTATGTTGTGTTGTTGGCGTAGGTGATTGTGTGCAATGCAGTCTTCCATAATGTGCTTAATAGTTTTGGGTGCTGTGTTACATCCTGGAGAGGCATCAGCGACGGAGTCATCCAGCTTCTTCTGGTAACTTAAAAGGGCTGGATGATGTCCACATCTCAGCCGGGCCAGGTGGACCCTGTACTCACGAAGGAGAAAGGATTCAGAAGGGTGGATATCAAGATTCCGTGCATGCTGCTGTGTGTTGTCTTTAAGTGACTGAATGGAGCAGCAAGTGATCTGAGTATGGATATGCTTCTGGAAGCTGGTTTGAGGCAGGCGAGGGGGAAGAGATGATGGTATTTGTGTATGATATCGTGTGCTGGGTGTTGTTTTGATGTTCCTTGGTGTGTGTGGATGTGCTGCCATGCAGTGTAGTGGATGTCGTGGGTTTGTGGAGGCTGCAGCGAGAATTTGGGTGCCTCTCATGTCTAGGTGATCCTTGACTTTGAGGACTTTGTTTCTTGATTTAGGTGGTCTGTGGGTGTAGTAGCTGTGCAGCCTGTGATTATTTTTAGGGCCTTGTTCTGTATGGTCTGTAGAGTGTCGTAGTGTGTTTTAGTGAGGTTGGAAGCCCAAGCAGGGCTTGCTTAATTCATCACTGAACATGTACCCTGTATATTGTTTGTATACTGTGGTGGTGGTTTCTTTGTTGTGTCCAAATGTTGTATGGGCAAGTGACCTCAAGGCATTGAGTCTTGGTGTTATTTTATTTTTAATGTTTGTGATATGTTGTTTAAATAACACTGATGTATGTTACACCAAGGATTTTGTGTGTATTTACCTAATTGTATTTACCTAATTGTGATATACAGGAAATGAGCTATGCTCGTGGGGTCCCGTCTCTTTTTCTCAGTAAGTCAAATTTCGCTTTAAACTCATTTAAGTGGTAGGTGGTGGCGACCATCATCCACTCACTTGATGTAGTGCTGCCTACTTCTTCCTTAGCCTTTATCATTCTTTTTCTGTGCCTGCCCTCCGCTCTTCCTATTTCTCACCATCATCCACTCACTTGATGTAGTGCTGCCTACTTTTTCCTTAGCCTTTATCATTCTTTTTCTGTGCCTGCCCTCCTCTCTTCCCATTTCTCACCATCATCCACTCACTTAATGTAGTTCTGCCTACTTCTTCCTTAGCCTTTATCATTCTTTTTTCTGTGCCTGCCCTCCTCTCTTCCTACTTCTCCCATCTTTCCTGTCACTTCTTATTGCTTTTCTTTCCTTTACAGGTGGCTTTACATTGAGTGACAAGCCAAATGGTTTCCTGTAAGCCAAGAAACCATTTACAACGCTGGGTGGTAACCACATAACCAAACCATACGTGCTCCCTACGTGTCAACAAGTGGGTTGGTGGAGGGTTAGTGCCCCTCCCTGTAAAACAGCTAACTCAATGTCAAATGGCCACCCTTTACGGGATTATGGCGGCTGGCAATAGATAGATAGATAGAAGTTTTTAGATTGGATGATCTCTTTGTCGAGTCTATTCCACGGGTCTATGCATCTATACAGAAAACTATATTTCTTGATGTCCATCAAGCAGCGTGGCTTCTTCAGTTTCAGTCCGTGTCATCTTGTTGCTCTCTTATCCAATACAAACAGATCTTCTCTATCAGTTTTATCTACTCCCATCATGGTCCTGAACACTGCAATCATGTCACCCCTCTCTCTCCTTTCCTAAGGAAGGCAAATCCAGCCTTTCTAGTCTCTCACTGTATGACAGATCTACCTGACTGGATCTTAGTTGCTGTTCTTTGTATTCTCTCAATCTTGTTTATATCTTTCTTTTTGTGTGGGGACCACACTATTGCTGCATATTCTAACCTGGGGCGGATCATGGCCACTGTCAATTTTTTCATCATCTCTTCATTCATGTAATGAAATTCTGCTCTTGGTCAAGAGTTTATATGTCTCTCTAACTGTCTTGTTAGTGTGTTTTTCAGGTGACAAACTATCCTGGACCAGCACTCCTAAGTCTTTTTCTTCTCTCGCTTCTGTTTTCATTACCCATCATATAATTCAGTGATGGTCTCTTGGTGCTTTTACCCATTTCCAATATTTTACATTTTTTTTGTGTTGAATTACATTCCCCCACATCCGGCTCCAATCATGTATCCTTTCCAGATCCTCCTGCAGCATTTTACAGTCCCCTTCAACCACTGCCTTCCTCAAGATCTTTGCATCATCAGCAAACAGACTTGCATAACTGTTCACTCCATCTACCATATCATTTACGTAAATCAGGAATATTACTGGCATCAACACCGAGCCCTGTGGGACACCACCTGTTACTTCTCTCCATCCAGACGTCCTGTCCTTTATTACTGTCCTCATTTGTCTGTCTCTCAAAAAGTCTCTAATCCATTCCAGGAGGTTACCCTTCAGTCCTCCTATATGTGTGTGTGTGTGTGTGTGTGGAAGGGGAGTGTTGTTTATGGTTAGGTGTGGAATGTGACTGTGTTCTGCTGTCCAGTTTGTGAGAAGGATCACAGTAGATTTGGCTGGAACTGTTTTGAGCTTGTTTGTGGTGAACCATTCGTGTAGTGTGTTGAGGTATGGTTGGAGGATGTGTGCAGCTGTATTTTAATTTTGGTGTGTACATGTAAGTGTTATGTCATCTGCATAGGAAGCTATGTGTATCTGTGGTGTGTGGGGTGTGGGTGTCATGCATGTATAGGTTAAAGAGTATAGAGGACAAAACAGATCCTTGGGGGATGCCATTTGTGAAGTTCCTGATGTCTGAAGACAGACCAGCAACTGTTACATGTGCACATCTGCCTGCTAAGTATTTTGCCAGCCATCTTTTTGTGTTATTGTGCATGTTTGTGTTGAATATTTTGTTTGTGAGGTTGTGGCAGGGGATGGCATCAAAAGCTTCGCTAATGTCTAATGTGACTTGGAGCGTTCTGTGTGGTGGCCTAGCTAAATTCATGCCGTCAAAAACTGTCTGTGTAAGTTCTGTAAGAAGAGTGTTTGTGGAGTGTAGTGACCTAAAGCCATGTTGTGAGGGGCTAGAGGGGTGTGAGTTTAACTAGTTGTAGTACCAATCATTCAGTGACTTCAGAGGGGGTGCAGAGGAGTGTGATGGAGCAGTGTGAGGAAGGTAATGTGGGGTCTTTGTTGGGTAGTAGTAGTAGTTGTTCCCTAGGCAGTCTGGCTGAACAGCCCCGAGTCCCTAAGGAAGGTCATGGCCTAGACCGGGCTTTCCCACTGAGCTCTCAAGGTGTGTATGTTGTGTTGTTGGTGTAGATGATTGTGTGCAATGCAGTCTTCCATAATGTGCATAACCCCTACACCACGGGGTTGTCAGAGGCGCGGCAAGCCATTCCCGCGGGGATATTCGCGCTCCGACTGACTTTATTAAAATATTTGCCAAAAATCTGTTATTAGTCCTAGAATATTATAATTACATATGCATATGGCACATACCTTCAGCTTTCTCCTGGGATGATTTTTTTAGCACTCGTCGACTACCATAGGACTTGTGGAGACTTCTGAAGTTGGGTAACTAAGTCTCCACTTTACACCTCCCGACATCACCCTAATCTGAATACAACTGCCAGATATTATCACTAGAAACACTATTCAATGATTTCCAAGTAGTTTGGAATCCATACTCAAATAAAAAAACACTGTGAAAGCAATGTAAAATTCGAGCGTGTACGAGCCTCCCACTCACGCTAATTCGCTGCTGGTATTCTGTCATTTCTTACTCATATACACATTCACACTTTATTATTTCTAGTACTTTATTACACTTATATATATCTACAGTCCTTTACCGCTTCCCACGCGATGTTTAGTAGGGGTAGAGGCCACAGGGCCTTTTATAATAGACACAAAAGCGGCAGAAATGGAGGAGCGTCATTTCACCGTGAAGGACGAGAGCGAACTGAGTGAACTGACTGTATCTCGGTAGCCAAGAGTTGAAAATGTCAGCTGCTAATGTATATGCTAAGAAATAAGTTGTAGGAAACCTAGACAATACATAATAAATTAGGTAGTTCCAGATGAATATAAGTATCACTCAGGCTTCTCCCTTCCTTTCTTATATACATTTATATTACGAGAGTAGCTCATATGGCATATTTCATGGGGGAAAAAAGCAGGGGAAATTAGCGAATGAGTGCAGGTTGGATGGTGCCAAGTGATAATTAGCCAATTCCAGGTGTATGGCACTATCAGTTACCTTATTTTATACATATATATATTATTTTGTATAAGAATAGAGCATAGGTCTCATTTCAATGGATGAAAACAGTGGAAAAATCCGGGGAAGATTTACTAAGCGCAGAGCGGCTGAGCAGACGATACAAGAGGGTAATGGAGGGGAGGTAGGGAGGGGAGTCTAGAATGGGGGAAAATGGCTAAATTGTCAACATTGGATGGGAGTACTGATGACATTAGTAGCTCTGACTGTCGTTGGACATTGGCAGTGCTGATAGATGATACAAGTCATGAAAGCCCGGGGGAATTAAAAATAACACAGTCATTCAAGCGACGCCCCGCGGTATGATCCATTGCACCTGACCGTCACGAAAGTGACGACCCGTGGTTAAGGGGTTAATAGTATAGGGTGTTCTGTTACATTTTGGACAGGTATCAGTGACAGAGTCATCCAGTCTTTGTTGGCTTTAAGGATAGTGATGATATTGCCATGTTTCCAGATGTTGCGTATTATGTCGTGTGAGTAGCCGTAGTTTGATATTTTGGTGAGTGCTTGTATGCCTTGTGGTCCAGGGTGTTTAAAGTGAATGTTGCTTATGTTGTCTGGTCCACAGGCAGATGAGTGCTTAAGGTTGCTATTGATGTGCTTCGTCTGGTTGTAAGTGAAAGGTGCATAGTGTGGGTCTGTGGGGAATTGTCTCTTACATCGGATGATACGTCAATCGTTGCGATGGGGGTTTAGATGGCTGAAATTTGAAAAGTATTGATAAGAGTGTTTGCTTGTTTGTTTGAAGGTATGGTGTCTGTTGTCGTGATGGCAGCATGTGATTGTGTAGTGTTGCTGTTGGAGAGTGTGATGCTGTTACTTTATGTAAGGGGTTTGCAGTGGTTTGGCCCCCATGCTGTCCTCCTCTTCTGCTTTGACAGCCTCCGTGGGGTAGTTCCATGGCGAAGACACCACCGCTCAAGGTCCTCACATATCAGTAATTTGTGTTGCTGCAGACTCTTCACATTGGATAACTTTATCCTTCACCAACCTTCCATCAGCCCTCTTGACCAGGAAATATTCAGTCTGGCTACTGTTACCCCCAAACTCATATACAAACAGCCTACCCTCTCTTGTGAATAATACAAAAATTACATTTTCAGATTGAAGTGGTTAAGAATTAATGTTTACTGTGTAACTAAGTGGTCATTTGCAGGTAATTCATCCAATGGGATGGGATGCATTTGGACTTCCAGCAGAAAATGCAGCACTGGAACGAGGAGCACAACCCAAGCAGTGGACATACAGTAACATTGCCCACATGAAGTCACAGCTGCAGGAATTGGGGTGCAGGTATGACTGGGACCGAGAGCTTGCTACATGTCACCCATCGTACTACACTTGGACACAGCACCTCTTCCTTAGGCTCTTTCGTGCTGGCCTTGCATACCAAGACCAGGTGAGCCTTTGTTTATGGCCACTGATAGGTGTAGCAATGAATTTTGTTTATGGTTGCTGATACTGTACGTGTTTCCAGGGTCGCAAGAAACCATTTGACTTGCCAATCATTGTATAGCAAGTCATTTTATGTAACTCAACATCAAGTAAGGATTAGATTACAGGTAGAAAGAATAAATAAGTTTTGGAATGGCTTTGTTCATTTTTACTGATTGTGTAGGAATGGCATGTTTATGTTGCACAGTGGATGAAAAAAGCATACTGTATAAAATTGGTACCTTTCCCATTATTTTGAGAGTTTTCGTTGTCCACTATACTAATAGTGTAAGGGTTCGCAGTGAGACAGAAGAGGATATAAGAAGACTGGAATGAAACATGAGAATGATCTTATAGATGTGCAAAATAAAAGTTGATAATGGAATATCCTTAGAAGAACTGAAAAGATAGCTGGAGTATGACATGGAATGGGGTTGAACATCCCTCTACAGTACCCTGAAAATGGCGGTGTTTACTTTCAGGTCACTCCAAAGGCAAGAAGGCATGAAACTGAAGAACTAAAAATTTACTGTTGCCTCAAACGATGGAGGAAATCCCACTTCCATTTATAAAATAACTTAGTCCCCTACTGGTCAAACCGGTTGGCGACCGTAGGTGTGTGTGGTTCCGTCAGTATATCCGTCAGTCCGTTCACAATTTTGTGTGCACTCGGTAACTTCCACATGCTTGGACATTTTTTGATTCATCATCATCATCATCATCATCTGGACCTCCTTTTCCATCCTAGGGCAGGGTAACTTCATGCAATTGTTCCCCATATCATGATGGTGTGTTGCACGCAAGAACCAGCCATCTGCTCCCAGGATCAAGGTCTTACTTAGAGTTCAAACAAGATTGGGTGCTGTCATACTTAACAGCCATACCTACATTCATATCCACTCTGTAACTTCCACATTGATGGACAGATTTTGATTTAACTTCACACAAGTGTTCCCCATACTATGACGTTATGTTGCCCGCATGAACCAGCCATCTTCTCCCAGGATCAAGGTCTTTGCATACTCACATTGTGTGCACAGTATATACATACTGCTGTCATGGCCATGATGTATACACAGTACATATGTATGGTTATCATCTGGAAGGGGACTTTGTTTTGCTTGGCAATACTTAATTCACTTTTTTCTTTTTTTTTTCTCCAACAAATGTAATATTCAGCACAGTAATTATAATGAATTTTTCAGGTTCATTGCACACCAAAGCTTATTGTGTGTGGTTGTTGTTGCTTTTTTTCAACCCCAGTCGTCTGGCCCAGCAGACATTTATTTTTTAAGGATACCTCAGATGGGTGGATGTCAGGAAGGGGGCCTCATTGTATAATGGTCTGATGGAAGTGTTGTATACCCTTGCACATGGAATGAAAGTGTAGGTGTTTCTTCAGTGCAAGCATTAGCATATCTGGAATTGTGATGTTGTTGAAGATTGTCTGGTAATGTTTATGTGGTGATTGTTTTATCGTTTTCATTTATGAAGGCTCCAACGTGCTTGCATGCGTCGACCTTGGTCGCCTAATGGTGGCTCTCCATGCTGCTCGATCTATGGCAGCCTCCCTGTTCAGTCTCTTAACCCTGAGGTCACACCTAATGACCTCGTCCCACGTCTTTCTCAGTCTACCCCTCGCAACCCCACCCCCAGTATTAACACTTCTCACCTTCTGCACCCAATTATCGTCCCCCATCCTCTCCACATGCCCAAACAACCTCAGTCTACATCTCCTCATCACAACACCAATACACTCCAGTCCCATCCTACCTCTCAACTCTTTGATCTTAAACCCAGCTGCCCCAGGCCTTGCACGCAGGGACGCACTGCACATCCACCTGATCATTGTCATTTCTGTACGTTTGAGCCTGCGAATATCCTCTTCCTTTAATGCCCAGGTCTCACTACCAAACAGCATCACACTCCTAACACATGCATGCAAAGACCCCTTACCACATAAGGAGAGTCCTCTCAGTGTCAGAAGAGGCAACAGCTCCCTGAACTTCTTCCAACCACTGCTCACCCTAGCCACAGAGCTAGCTCCAACCCCACCTCCAGCACATAACATGTCTTTCAAATAACAAAACTCTTCCACACACTCAAGAGACTCACCAGCAAGTTCAATCTTTTCATGCCTGACAATCTCCACCTGCTCTCCCCGACTCACCGCACACATAAAATCAGCATTATCTCGCAGTCTACCTCTAATACCACTACATCTCTTGTGCATCCATTTGTCACAAACACTGCACAAGATGGAATTACTTCCCACACCCTTGTGGCAAATTGCATATGGCCACTCTCCTCTTCTTTGACTGTACTGCCACCAACCCTAGATACCATCACTTTTGTTTTATCTGCATTTACCCTTAGGCCCTTGTGCCCTGTACCATCTCTCCACTTCCTAAATCTTTCCTCCACCTCCCTTTCATTCTCTGCAATCAACACCAAATCATCAGCATACAATATCTCCCACGGGAGTCCATTTATGAAGTCACATGAGAGGGCTTTAGGTACCATGATAAACAACAAGGGACTCAAAACTGACCCCTGATGTACACTGACATTCACAGAAAACTCATCACTCAAATCTCCATTCACTCTTACCTGGGTGTGAGCACCCACGTACATGGCCATAACCACCCTAACCAGCCGCTCCTTCAACCCAAGCTTTCTCATTGCCCACTTCACCACCTCTCTAGGGACTCTGTTAAAGGCCTTTTCCAAATTGACATAAGCAAAGAACAGTTCCCTTTCTTTCCAATATATTTTTCCTGAACCTGTTGAACAACGAATATGGCATCAGTGGTCCCCCTGCCTTGCTTAAACCCAAACTGCATCTCATCAATATTCACTCTTTCTTTAATTGTACCCTCTAGAACTCTCTCCATTACCTTCATTATCTGATCTAAGAGCTTTATACCTCTATAATTTCCACGTTCCAGGGCATCACCCTTCCCTTTGTACACATTTATGGTTACACTCTTCAGCCAGTCATCTGGGACAACACACTCATATATAATCATATATATCAGGTCAGTGACTAACCTCACCCCAGTATGTGCTCTTATGTGCTTTGTTTTGTTGTGTAGCTCAGTCATAGATGACAGGTGATGTGTGTTATTATGGGCTGTTGCATAGAACTGGGCTGTTGCATAGAACTATGTCCCTGTGATATCAAGACATTATCTAACAAGGATGACCCTAATTTCAAACTGTAAGTGAACTTTGGAGTGGCATTGCTGCAACCACTGATGATGTATAGAGCATTGATACATCTAGTCTGGAGTGGGTTGTAGTGGATATTAGGATGCAGGCTCATGCCTTGGAAGCATAGGATATTACGGATCTGATACATTGGTTATAGAGTGTGGAAAGTGTTTCATTTTGTTGCCCAAAATTAGCCCCTTTACTCACGCTGGCACCAGACAGTTTAGTCTCCATAAGAACTCTTATGGAGACTGATTCATTGAAAGATTTATTAATACTACATGTAATCCCTCTTGTTCAAAAAGTCTGTCTTGAGCTGAGTGAAATTATCAGGATGTAGCAAGAATGAAATATATATGATGTCAGCAGATTGGAGTCGTTAATACAGTTACTATTATCCTTCTCATGATTAGAGTAACTCTAGATTCTTTTCCAAGATATGTCAGACAGCAGTATGAACATTTCCCTGTCAAACTTGAATACTTTCTGCTCTATGAAGCAGTTATCTGATGCAGACACTGAGATTAAGAGTGGACCTTCATGGTGCTTGCTGATATACAGTAGAGTTCATGAGCCCCGATACACGTATGGGTGTGTTGTCTATTGTAGTGCTCACTGGTTTTGGAATATGGAACTTCTGCACTTACTGCCTGATACACTGGACATAATTTGCCTGGGTGGCAAGTGAAATACTTTAACATCCCTCCAGGAGAGGACACAACAGTAGACAACACGACTACATGTGTATCGGGACTCATGAATGCGACTGTACTTGCCCTCATACAGTTTTAGACATTTGGTGGTTTAGTGAGTTAAGGCACTCCACCTGCATGTGAACCATAAGGGTCTGCTTGTGAATGGTGGTTTAGGCTTATTGCTCTTTTAATGCCACACAGGGGCAAGGATATACTACACCCGTAGCGTTGGCCACTGTTTCTTGTGCCCCGCCCCCTACTGATGCCCTGCCCTCTTCCAGCTTTACTCGTTGCTGATTGGCGGAGATAATTATTCTTACTGATAGAATAATGAAACGAAATAGAATAGAAAACGAAAACGAAAACGATAGAATAATGAGCCTTACTATGAAATAGTATCGTATTATTTACTTTTACTTCGATTTCATTTTTGTATGAAAAAGGAAGCACTAAAATTTGCTAACTGAATCAAAATCAGTTTGAAAAGAACCAAACTGCCTCCTCCCGCAACTGTAGCTGTTTTGGCACCAAGAAAGTTCAGAGCTTGGCAATAACACATCACAGCTGTGCCGCTATTACTATTAAACATATTAAGTCATATTTCTGTCATGTCTGGTAAGTTACCACAGTATCATAACCATATTGTAATTTTCCTTATTTATTTCCTTTATTAATTTCCTTATTATCAGAGGGATCTAATATAGAAGTAGGAAAACGAAATGTCACTGGCACACAATACAGTAGCTTACATAAATTATATTCCACCTGCTGTATCATAATGCTGTCTTTAGGTATTATGTATTTGTATTTTCCTATAATGGACACACGGGCGTCCTCCAAGGGAGGGAAGGAGTGAAATGTCCCCTCACTTTTCAATCAGGGGGATACAACATATTGATTGTGCCCCCCACTTTTTTTTTTTTTTTTTACCGAGTTTTATATACTATACAATATAGACTCGGGAATATAGTAACTGATATTTTATATTAGACAAAAGGGGTAGCCAGACTTGCTTAACTGTGGATTAATTATAAAGTAACTTTATGCCACAATCATTACATATTTATCTGTTGTACTGAGACATTTTGTAAAACCACAGTTCTTATTAAAACAAGAAAAGCCAGGAGTGCAATGGATAGAGTGAGTAAGGAAGATTGGAGAAAGTGCATGATGCACACCAGGAAGATGGAGGAAGAATACAGAAGAAAAGACAGAGCAGCTGAACACTTGGTAGAACAATTTGTCATCGGCTTAAGTGACACAGAGTCCGAAGAGGAAGAAGCTTGAATGAACAATAGTAATAGGAGACAAGTCATGATAATGTTAGAAATTAAATATAGCTCACTTGATTTACAGCCAGGTTTGCTTTTCCCCAGTATTTATAACGAGAGTACTTAGGTGTTGTCTCCCTAACAAAAAGTTTAAAGGCTTGTAGGCTAATAATTATTTATACCAGCAATTCTGTATGAGAAATTTCATTTAAACACATGAAGTCAATGAAATCTTATAGAAGGAAAAGGGTTTTGTGTGTGTGTGTGTGTG
>JAGKTI010015098.1:0-20887 GCA_018397915.1 Birgus latro | reverse complement strand
GAATGGATGTGGAAGGTGTGCAGATTGGCTTGGGAGGAGGGTAGAGTCCCGGAGGATTGGAAGTCAGGTATAATTATTCCTCTGTACAAAGGAAAAGGGGAAAAAGCAGTGTGTGGTAATCATAGGGGCATTTGCCTTCTCAGTGTAATAGGAAAAATATATGGTAGGATACTTATTGACAGAGTTAGGGAAATTACTGAGGAATTAGTTGGAGAAGAACAAGGAGGTTTTAGGAAGGGAAGAGGTTGTGTAGACCAGATATTCATTCTTAGATCCTTAGTGGAAAAGTTTCTAGTGAAGGGCAGGAAGTTGTATGCAGCCTTCATGGATCTGGAGAAAGCATATGACAGGGTGGATAGTCAAGGTTTGTGGAAGGTATTAAGAATATATGGAGTGGATGGGAAGTTGTTGAAGGCAGTGAAGAGTATGTATGAGGGTGCTAAGGCTGCAGTGTGTGTGGATGGCAAACTGAGTGAATCTTTCCATTTGAAGGTTGGATTGAAACAAGGATGTGTCATGTCTCCATGGTTGTTCAATCTGTATATGGATGGGGCTATAAAAGAGATACAAGGTCGGGCAGTGGATGTTGGAGCGGCCCTAGTGAGAGAGGGCAGTGTTTGGAAACTCCCTGTACTGGTGTTTGCAGATGATATTGTGTTGTTGAGCAAAGACGAAGGGGAGCTGCAAGGCTTGGTAGATGAGTTTGGGAGAGTGTGTAAGAAACGGAATCTAAAGGTGAATGTAGGGAACAGTAAAGTGATGGTCTTCGAGAGAAGTGAAGCCAGTGAATGTACAGAGAGATTGGATGGGAAGGATATGGAGAATGTGAGTGAATTTAAGTACTTGGGCAGTGTGATGAGTAAGGATGGAAGTCTGGAGGGTGAAGTGCTTGAAAGGGTGCAGCAGGGAAGGAAGGTTGCTGGTTCGTTGAAGGCAGTGATAAGAAACAGGGAGGTGAGCATGGAAGTGAAAAAGTTGTTACATGACAGTATTGTGATACCAACTCTGACATATGGAAGTGAAGCTTGGACCCTGTTGGAAGGACAGAAGTCAAGAGTGAGAGCAGTGGAAATGAGTTATTTGAGAGGAACATGTGGAGTCACATGGAGAGACAGACTAACAAATGAGGAAGTGAAGGAGCGTTGTGAGTGAGGTGGAGGGGGCGAGAGGGAGGGGGAGGCCGAGGATGAGATGGAGGGATGGAGTGGAGAGGTATATGAGAGAGGGGGGTGTGAGTTGGGAGCGTGGTAGTGAAATGGCAGGGGGCAGAGTGACATGTAGGCGATTTGTTTGTGGCCACCCCGTGCGGGATTAAGGCGTCTGGCAATAGATAGATAGAAAACCAATATTTACTTCTGCTACATATACATTCGTACCAAATAAATAAATAAATACGTAATTTAAAGTGGCTTGAATTAGTTAACCCTTCCATAGTTTGTTTTCTTTAGCCAGGTACCCTGAGAAAGAATGAAAATGTAAGGCTGACTGACACCTGTAGCAACATTTATAAGCACAGGAGGGTGATTTCTCAATGAATTTTCAATGTTTCTCACCAAAAGCAGAGGCTTGAGCCAAAAAAAAAAAAAAGTTGAAAATTGGTCGGGTTCTGAGGGTGTGTTGGGTAAAAAATCGGTCGGGACTGGACAGGTTAAAGTGTTCTGTCCATCTGCTCACCTTTTTTCCCTTCTCCGCTAGCAATTTAGCATTTTTATCTTTCACACCCCAACTTACTCCTTATCACCTTGTCTAACTAACTCTCTTTACCTCTTCCTAGGACATTTTCTTATATTCCCTCCACTTTACACACAAATTCCTTCCAAATTCTTCATCCACTCTTTGAAGTAATTATTGAGGGCTGTATCTATACATAATTAAGAAGCCTTACATTAGTGTTTGGTTTTGGCTTTATCTGGTCAGGGTTACAGATTTCATCAGAAGTTTCAAAGGAATTTTCACATATTTTACAAGAACACCCATAGTATCATGGCCATTAGTTTATTTACATTATTGGAATGGTGTCAGTCAAGATGTTTGGGTATTCCATGCAGTTCTCTGGAAACATCTTTTTGTATACAGTAACAGGACTGTGTGGTAAATACATTGAGCCCTTAAGTTTCACATCTAATTGGTACCAAGAGGTTGGCGTGAAACTAGATTTTCGCAAACCAGAAAGTATTAATTCAGTGGTAAAAAATCTAATTGGTTCTAGAGCCCTCCCCAGAGTCACTCTTTTTCTCACTTTTGAGATACTGTTCTCATAAAACAGAATACCAGAATAACTGACAACCATATGAATATGATAAAAATGTTAAGAAACATTAAATAAATGGATCACCAGCCAGTAAAATCTTCATCTTATCCTCCACTGAATACTTTTTCTTCTTCACACTTTGATACTCACGACATTCTTTTCTCTTCTTGCCACCATCCACTGAAATTCCCAGTATTTCACTGTCACCACTATTACCTAGTCCACCAATGAATGAAGAAGAAGCCTTAATACAGTACAGGTAGACCACATGAGAACTCTAGCTGAACAAAGGGAAAGGCAAAAAGAGTGACCGCAGCTGCGATCACTACCAGAGCACCATACACACAGTCTCACGGCTAGTGGGAACTGCGAAAACAACATGGTGGACAACAGCTGACAATTGCCTTGCCCACCAACACCCCATATATTGACGCGAAAGGTAAATTTTTGATCATGAGACATAAGTTCTTGGAAATTTTGGGCTTTTCTGCGAAAGATAAATTCGCAAACCCAAATCGCGTGAATCTTAAGGGCTCATCGTACACCTGTTTCTGTTTTGTCTAATTTTCTCTCTGTTTTTGCATAGATGAGACTGTTTATTTTTATTGTTTTTCTTTTCTTATTTGAACTGTTCAGTAAATAATGTGTACATCAATTACAGGTACATACAGAAATATACAGCTTTGCAGTGTACAGTCGTGATCATAAATAATCACCTATCCTCCGGTACCCCTGGCCTCAGGCTGGCTCCATTATGCGAGGCAAGTCACAGTGGAGTAAGAGAGGCTGAGAGGGAGGGGTCAAAGAGAGAATGGAAGGTGGGTGGGGGGATGAGTGATGGTGCGGGGATAGGTTGAAGGAGGGCAGGTAGAGGAGGGAGAATGAGGTGCGAAGTGTGGTCACAATATTTGTTTATTTTCTTTCATTCAGGGCATGATATAAAGGAGTTAATATTTGGTAGATATTGCTGCATAATGCCTTGTATAGCGACGTCAGATAACAAGCTTTAGTTAGGTGGTGATATCAAGGGCTAGCTCGTGAGAGAAATATATTGACATGACAGATTAAACATTAGTGCAGAGCCACAAGTTTCCGGCACAACACAGTATTGCCTTGTCCACCAATTTATAACTAGGTATTTTTTGTCAGAGGAAAATTTCATTCCGAGGTGATGAGAGGGTATTAGGGTCGTTGGGCGGATATTCAAACCCATACTGGCATGGAGTCCAAGCAACAGATTATGAGATATATCATTATTATATCCCCCCATGTGCACAGACATCAAATTTATTAACCTTTTTATGCACAGTTTTTAAAACTAGCCTTTTCATATAGAGATTAGTGGTAGGTGGTGGCAACCATCATCCACTCACTTGATGTAGTGCTGCCTACTTCTTCCTTAGCCTTTATCATTCTTTTTCTGTGCCTGCCCTCCTCTCTTCCTATTTTTCCTATCTTTCCTGTCACTTCTTATTGCTTTTCTTTCTTTTACAGGTGGCTTTACATTGAGTGACAAGCCAAATGGTTTCCTGTAAGCCAATAAGCCAAGAAACTATTTACAACGCTGGGTGGTAACCATATAACCAAACCATACATGCTCCCTACGTGTCAACAAGTGGGTTGGTGGAGGGTTAGTGCCCCTCCCTGTAAAACAAATAACTCAAAGAGTCAAATGGCCACCCCTTACGGGATTATGGTGTCTGGCAATAGATAGATAGATATAGAGATGCCATAAAATAGTTGACATGATGGTGACTGTATAGTGGGAGTGTATACTGAGAGGATGATCACATTTGCTGTCGACATAGCCATTTCAGAGGTTGCATATATTTAATTCTAAAAAGTAATTACATGTAAGGGTAGAGGTCGTTTCTTACACAAACATTACAGAAGTCAAAGCCATCCAGATTCCATTCTGTGTCCGAAGTCAGAATACACGAACAAATACAAATACAGTACAGTACTGTATTTGGTTCCGCACTAATGTTTGATCTGTCATGTCAGTATATTTCTCTAACGAGCCAGCCCTTGATATCACCATTCTAATGCTTGTTATCTGATGCCGCTATACAAGGTGTAATGCAGCATTGTCTACTGAATATTAACTCCTTCATATCATGCCCTGAATGAAAGAAAATAGACAAATTATTTGACCACCACTTCGCACATCATTCTCTCTCCTCTACCAACCCTCCCTTCCCTCCCTTACCATACCCCCACACCATCACTTGTCCCCCCACCCACCTTCCCTTCTCTCTCTCTGCCACCTCCCTCTCAGCCCCACTTACTCCACTGTGACTTGCCACGCATAAAGAAGCCAACCTGAGGCACGAGATACCAGAGGATAGGTGATTATTTATGACCATGACTATACATACCATTGTATATTTATAAGTATACAGCTTAGTATTAGCATGCAATATAATGTTTAATATTGGTTGTATTAGCTTGTATATCTGCTTTTTTTACTCACTGTAAATTTACCCAGTATTACAATTATGTGTCTAATTGCCTTTATTATTGTAATTCTAATATTTAAAACAGCAATGGAGTTTTCCTTAATGATGTAGCTTAATGTGAAGATACAATGTTAACACTGCAAGTTGCTGAGTAGGTGTGTAAGAACCATTAATGTGAAGGTGACCTCTTTAGTCTCTTCCGGCTGCAGTCCATTCAGAATACGTGTGAGGCCCTCTTCAGCCTCTGTAGTCAGCCCCCTGCAGAGGTAATCAGTTCCCCCTTCCCCGTTTACTTCCCCAGTGATACATTAGTGTTTGATGCTAGCACAAACACCTTATTACTTGACCTAGTATGATGTTTGCCTTATGACTGTCATGCTTTTTGTGTTAGATCCAGATTCAGTTTTGATAGTAACCCGTTGGATGTTGTGGTGTCTTTTTACAGTTTGTTTTTGCTACCTCCAGGTAATTTTATTCAACATAGAAAAGATCTCTCATACTGAAGTGATTATTGAAGGCTGTATGTAACCCCTCCAAATTGAAAAATGTCTCCTTGATTAAATAAAATCATCTGAAGGTTGCAAGATTACAGTTAGAAATGCATCATCAGATTGAAGGGGTTAAGGTAGTTGTTAGGAATATTCTCATCATAGCTGCTGATGCTGATAGATAAAGAGCTGTATTCTCATTGTCTCAAGGAGGCTTTCTTGCACTGCCTTTGCAGTGGTTCATACTGTATATTATTCATC
The DNA here is from genome assembly GCA_018397915.1 of Birgus latro. Taxonomy (NCBI): domain Eukaryota; kingdom Metazoa; phylum Arthropoda; class Malacostraca; order Decapoda; family Coenobitidae; genus Birgus; species Birgus latro. The sequence goes on along the minus strand of JAGKTI010015098.1, from coordinate 15,428 downwards.
TGTCCATCCATTTTCAAATTCTTTATTGCCTCATCAGGAGTTTAGGAGCCCATTGCCAGGTTACTCATTCCAGACATTTAATGTGAGAGTGTACAGCTATTTTCCACCTAGTGGCACTATATGAACAGTGAACCCCAGCCACCCCTCGGATTAGCCCCTAATGATCGGGCAAATTCTTGGTCTTCATTCACCTATAAATTATTTTACTTTTCTTAATGGAAGGGATACTGTAAAAAGCTGAGATTATATTAGAAAACTTCATTCCTTCTTTTGCAAATACAGTATACACTAAGAATATTTCTGTAGCTTTTGTCATCTTGCAGTGGTGACAAGTTGAATTATAGTAACTTTCTGCTATTTTCCAACAAAAATGAATGATATTAGAGACCAGAGTATGTCTAAGTCATAACAGTGGTAGTGCAGGCCATACTTAGTGATCAGTGGCCCAGCCACAGAGGAGAGTCATTGTAGATTGTGGAGTTGAAGAAAGTGGAAAAAAGTAGGGAAAAAAGTGGACATGTCATGATATTCACAGGGGTGCAAGGATGAACCTTGTCTCGTTGGAGTGCCGTAATCCACCGTATCACAAGGTGTTCATTTGTTGGTTATATAATTACCACCCAGTGTAGTGAATTGTTCCCTGGGTTACAGGAAGCAGTTTACCTTGTTAATTGAATGTAGAATCAACTGAAGCACACTGAAGTTATTACTTCTATATTAAAATATATATGGATTTGATCCTTAAGTAATGGTTGAAGGTTTTTAATCATGTAATACAACCAGAGATTAATTTGGTCATACATCTTTGCCCCTTTCCATGTCATTGGTGATTACAAGTGACTGGGATAGTACTACTGGTACCTTTTTATCAGATTTTGTCAAAAACTACATAGAGAAAGGAGTGAACAATCGGGGTTGTAGGCTGTCACTAGAGTGTCTGCACTCTCACTCCCAAATCTTGTGTGAGGTCTGATCGAAAAATATCCAGTCATATTGGTTTTCTTGTAAATCAATAGGAGCAAGGCAATGCAACTCAGTGGAGCATGACCTTGAATTATTGCTCACCTGCTCAGATATGTTCAGTGCTACCTCCCAACCAGGTCACAGCTGAGCAGTGTACATTTGAGGATGTGTTCTTGTTTATTGCATTTTTGTTTTGTGCTGTGATGACTGAGTAAATTGAGCAACATTATTGCGTCAGATTTTTTTGGTTGAGGGCCCAAAAGTTTACACCCGCTTTTTTGCCTGATACCTGAATAATAACCCCTTGAAAGACCATAGAGACTAGATCACCAATGTTTACACCAATTTTGCTGCTCTCGGATGTGAACCAGACTTCTCTCATATCCTGTTTCTCCTAACAGACTTTGTGAGCCAAGATTGGCATCAGTGTACTTTGTCTGATTACAGAATTCTCACACTCGACCATTCCTAACAATCAGTTTTTCTCCTTGTGAATACGATACTTCTCATCATATGTCTTGTTCATTTAGTTAAGTTTACCCCTTAAATACTATATCACCACTTCAGTTTATTCTTAATTACTGTCACAGTCAAATCAAAGGTTCCTTCCATCACTGAGGCACTTTGTAAGAGTGTGTGAAGTGTATAAAGTATCATTACGTTTGGGATTGTTTGCGTGTGGAAGCCAGTTGCCGCGAGGCACATTGTTGCCATAGTAACTGATACATAGGTACCCAGTGACTTGCTGCACTGGCTGCCTGTATCTTCACACATACAGTAAAACCTCGATATAACGGACTTCAATAGACCGGAATTCACTTTTATCGGACTCGAGGAGCTATCGGACTAAATTCCTATATATCGGAAAAAGTCCGATAAAGCAAGAAGCAGTCCGGACTGCCTGACCACTTCAGCTATGTTCACCACAATAAGGTAAATAAAAGACATGTTTATCAGTGTACAGTACAGTATTATTATACCATTTGATTAATGTAGTGAAGGTATAACACAGTACAGTACTGCAATGGTAGTGAAAACAGTTTAAAAACCAGTGATGCAATCCGGACTAATGTCTGATATATCGGAAAAAGTCCGGATTAGCAGGGGAAAGTCCGGATGTTGCTTTTATCGGAATTTCGCATTTTCCGGAATGGTTAGGGCCCCAATTAGTCCATTATAGTGAGGTCTTCTGTATTTTCATTCACCAGTCTGGTCAGAATGGTGTATTAGCAGCTGTTTGGGGTGTTTTAATACAGGAAGACATTTTTACTGTCCTAAAAACAAAAACAATAAAGCAAGATAATTAGAACTGTTTTTAAAAAACTGGACCGTGGTGTTACCATGCAGAATTAGTGTGACACGTGTGGCACTGAATCATCAACTTTTTATGGTATAAAGAAGCAAAGAGAAAAAAATACTGAATTTCTATGCAGACGGTATTCAAAGAAACAAATGAACATTAGAAAAACCATGAAAGATGTTAAGAATACCGAGCATGATCAAGTGATGATGGAATGGTTTCGATAGCATCAAAGTGATGGGGTGGACTTGTCAGGTAGCATGTTAATGAACCAGGCTCATTTATTCCATAAAGAACTTAAATTAGAATTTGAGTGTGATTGCACTGAAGGATAGTGGGTTAGAGGTGTACAGTGATACCTTGGTTATCTCACATAATTGGTACTGAACCTGGTGTATTTACCTAATTGTATTTACCTAATTGTGATATACAGGAAATGAGCTACGCTCATGAGGTCCCGTCTCTGTTTCTTAGTAAGTCAAATTTTGCCTTAAACTCATTTAAGTTTTTAGACTGGACGATCTCTTTGTCCAGGCTATTCCACAGGTCTATACATCTATATGGAAAACTATATTTCTTGATGTCCTTCGAGCAGCTTGGCTTTTTTAGTTTCATTCCATGTCCTCTTGTTGCTCTCTCATCCCACACAAACAGCTTTTCTCTGTCAATTTTATCTACTCCAATCATGGTCCTGAACACTGCAATCATGTCACCCCTTTTTCTCCTTTCCTCTAAGGAGGGCAAATCCAGCCTTTCCAGCCTCTCTCTGTATGGCAAATCTGCCAGACTAGGGACCATCTTGGTTGCTGTTCTTTGTATTCTCTCAATCTTGGTTATATCTTTCTTTTTGTGTGGGGACCACACTACTGCTGCATATTCTAACCTGGGCCAGATCATGGCCACTTTCAATTTTTTCATCATCTCCTCATCCATGTAATGAAATGCCACTCTTATATTGGTTAAGAGTTTATATGTCTCTCTCACTATCTTATTTATGTGCTTTTCAGGTGACAAACTATCCTGGACCAGCACTCCCAAGTCTTTCTCTTCTCTCGCTTTTCTAATTGGTTCATTACCCATCAAATAATTCAATGATGGCCTCTTGGTACTTTTACCCATTTCCAATATTTTACATTTTTTTGCGTTGAATTTCATTTCCCACATCCGGCTCCAATCATATATCCTATCCAGATCCTCCTGTAGCATTTTACAGTCCTCTTCAACCTCTACCTTTCTCAAGATCTTTGCATCATCAGCAAACAGGCTTGCATAGCTGTTCACTCCATCTACCATATCATTTACATAAATCAAGAACATTACTGGTGCCAACACCGAGCCCTGTGGGACACCACTTGTTACTTCCCTCCATCCAGATGTCCTGTCCTTTATTACTGTCCTCATTTGTCTGTCACTCAAAAAGTCTCTCATCCATTCCAGGAGGCTTCCCTTCAGTCCTCCTATATTCTCTAATTTCCATAATAGTCTCTTGTGGGGTACTTTGTCGAAGGCTTTCTCCAGATCTAAGTACACACAATCCACCCAACCGTCTCTCTCCTGTAGCACGTCAATCGCCTTTGAGTAGAAGCTCAACAAGTTGGAAACACATGACATTCCACTTCTGAATCCAAACTGACTTTCAGTCAAAATATTCATCTCTTCCAGATATTTTATCCATCTATCTTTCAGGATTCTCTCACACAGTTTCGCAACCATGCTGGTTAGGGACACTGGTCTATAATTCAGGGGTTCTTCCTTGTTTCCTCCCTTATAGATTGGCACCACATTTGCCCTCTTCCATTCCCGTGACACTTTTCCCTCTTCCAAGGAGCACACAATTAAATTGTGAATCTTATCCGCCAGTTGTTCTCTGCATTCCTTCAGTACCCAATTAGAGATTCCATCCGGTCCTGGGGCCTTCCTTACATCTTGAGCGCCCAGTAATTTATACACTTCCTGCACTTCCACTTTTATATCTTTTATCACTACATTTCTAATCACTCCCTCTCCTTCCACAAACTCCCTTTCCTTAGTGAAAACCGATTGGAAACATTTGTTCATTACTTCAGCTTGCGTTACTGCATCCTTGTAGACCTCTCCTTCTACTTTCAATTTGGTGATTCCTTCCCTTTGCTTCAATTTGCCATTAACAAATCTATAAAACAATTTGGGTTCATCCTTACATTTGTCAATTATACCTTTTTCAAAGTTCCTTTCTTCCTCTCTGTGTATTCTTGCATATTCATTTCTAGTTCTTTTATATTCTTCCTTTGTTCTGATATTACCTTTCTTTCTCCATTTGTTCCATGCCATATCCCTCTCTTTTTTCGCTATCATACACCTTCTATTAAACCACACCTTTTTCCTGTTTTCTTTCCCACTTACTCTTGGCACATATTTTTCCACTCCCAAATTGTAGAGGTCTAAAAAGATATCCCAGTTCCTCTGTATCTCTCTTGTTTCCCTGAATTTTCTCCAGTCTGCATTTTCAAAAAATTTTCTCAATTCTGCAAAGTTTGTTTTCCCAAAGTTGTATCTTCCTTGCCTATAAAGCTCATCTCTTGGCACCACGTTCCCTATTATCATCTGGAACTCAATGACCACATGATCACTTTTTCCTATAGGACACAGATAATTTAATGATTCAATTACATCAGGTTCTTTGGATAGTAGCAAATCTAATCTTGCTGGTGTGTCATCACCTCTGAATCGTGTCTCTTCTTTAACCCACTGTGTCATTACATTATTCATTGCTATATTTAACAATTTAGTGCCCCACGAATCTTCGCTGCCTCCCGAGTCCCATTCCTCCCAGTTCACCTCTTTACAATTAAAGTCACCCATTAGGATTATATTGTTGCTTTTCTCAATCACTTTCTGTAGATAACTAACCATGTCTGACAACATCTCCTGGTATTCATCATCATTCCATGCTCTTGTCTTAGGGGGAGCATATACCACTGCCATATCTCTCTTACCATTCTCCCCAGTTTCTAATTTCAAGTTTATGGCTTCGGCCCTGCCCTCTGCCATTTCCACAGTATCTACGTTTATACTGTCCTTCACTGCTATCATCACTCCTCCTCCCATTTTTTCTTTTCTGTCTCTTTTCCACAATTTGTATTTCCCACCTCCCATATGAATATCAATATCTTCTTTCAAATTAGTCTCTACAAAGCACATAACATCAGGTTCGTGTGCCCTCAAAAAATCATTGATTTCTAATCTCGCCGATATTAGTCCATCAGTGTTTGTGTACGCCACTTTCAAACTTTTTTTATCGTTTTTTATACTCTCGTCTCTCCTTCCTTCCGTCGGTACCACTTTCTCAATTTCTGGTCCATAGCTCTCCAATAGAACTCTGTCTTCTCTTTCTCCGTTCGTTGTTCGATTTTTATCTTTGCTTCCTTTACTAACTCCTTTAATTTAGCTCTTTCCTCTTCATTTGTATCTCTCCTAATCCAAACATTTTTAAACCCCTCTTTCTCTGACAATTTCCACGTTCTACTTATGATTTCATTCACTATTACTTGGGACTTAAACTTTACTTTCAAGGGCCTTGCCCCACCATCCTCGTACTTTCCTAGCCTAAACACTTCTTCAATCTCTTCTTGGGCTTCATTGTTTCCTTCCATAACCACTGATATTATTTCTTTAGCCTTGCTCAGTTCCTCTCTCTCTCTTTCAGATCTTACTGTCATTCGTTTTTCTTTTATTCCTGAAATTATCACACATTTTTTCTTGTCTGCTACATCCCTGACCAAAGATTCTCTACTTCTTAGTACTCTAACTACTTCCTTCTCCACTTTTTCCTTACTTTGTTGTTCTATGATTTCCTTCAAATTTACATTTCCTTCCTCCTGTATTTTCTTCCACCCCTTATGTTGCGTCTTGATTTCCTGAATATGCTCATCTTGCCTCCTCGATTTTGATTCATATTCATCTAGTTTACTTTTTATTCTGTCCCTTTCTTCTTCCAACCTCTTATTCTCCCTCTTCAGCTGTTTTATTTCATTTGATGCAGATTCGTCATTCGCCTTTAATTCTGTAACTTCTTTTTCTTCTTCCTCACTACGTGTGCTAACTTTTTCCAGCCTATTCTGTAGGACTTTGATCTCTCTCTCTTGCTCTATGGTCCGTTCCTGCAGCTGCTTAATTACTTCCCATACCTTTTTTAACTCCTGGACATTCCTCTCCGCCATTTTCTCTACTCCTGCTACTCTTGTTTCTTGCAGCTTATCACTTCCTTTGCCTACATTTAGCTCGGAGAAGCCCACAAATTCCCCCTCGTCAGTTGTAAACAATCTTCCGTCTCTCTCCACCATGATACAACCATATGGAAACTTTCTTTTTCACTTTGTCTTGTATTTTTAGGGCCGAAACTTGCTTTTTTTTTTTTAAACTAATATCCGACGGGACCACCACTCACGCATTCAACCACATAATCACAATAGGCTATCTCCTTTTTGCTGCTAGTTCTGCGATTATTTCCCCCCTGGTAATGAAATTGCGCGATAACAAAAGCACAAATCCTATGAGTTTTAGCGTAACTGGTACTGGACATCATTCACCTGAGGCTCACGGGTGGAGAGAGTGAGAGAGAGCAAAACCATTCTTCTACCAGTTGGATGGAGACCAAAATTGCCTGTCCGAGCTTACGCAAATATCTCTCAAGAAGTAAGTGAGGGATGCAGATTTCTTATGCATTTCTCATTTTACTGAATATCTTTCATTGTTTCCTTGTATAACCTTTAGGTGTGAAGAATGAACTAAAGAGAGAGAGAGAGAGAGAGACTTCGGTAACCCTCTTACACACTTCCTGTTCCAGAATTTTGTCTGGTTATTTTCATTTATAACCTTTGAATGTGATTCAAAAATCAACTAGAGAGACTGAAGTAATAGAAGCAGGAAAGGAGAGACAGAGAGAGCAAAACCATGCTTCTGCCAGTTGGACAGAGGCCAAAATCATCTGCCTGAGCTTAGGTAAAATAATGTCTGCCAGGAAGTGGTTGAGGGATGCATATTTCTTGTACATTTCCTGTATTACTGAAATTTCTGTCATTGTTTTCTTTTATAACCCTTGGATGTGACTCAAAAATGTAGAGAGATGGACAGAAGTACAGAGCAGCCTCGGTATGCAATAGGGTTACATCAGTTAAAGACCAAGTGCACAACAAATTATCGCATAATGAGGTCAATATAACATGGGTTCAGTGGGTTTAGGGAGGGTGACCTCGACCGTGAAGCCTAAAATTACCCCCCAAAAAAACACTGCCACCCACCAGAAGTTTGACCTTTGCCAATACAAGTCATCACCAAGGGTCCCCCCTCCCCCCAGGATGGGAGACAGTTGGAGGGCATGGACAACCACTTCTGAGAAGAAAGATACGGTATCACTTCTCTTGATATCACACAGTGCACTCTTTGTTAAGTACTTGCACTGTTATTTGATGATTGCAGTGTTGTGTCAGTGGTCTTTCATGCCCAAAATAAAACGAAAGGCAACAAACACAGCCAGTGTAATCACTGGGCAGGCATCTTGGCTCAGTCAGCTGTGTAGAGGCCCCAAAAGGAGATGATGGTTATGTAAGGTTGACACAAGTTCCAAGTCACAAGTTACACACACAAAGAAGTATTACTTCATTTAATATTGCACACTGCACTCTTTGCTAAGCACTTTCGCTGTTATTTGGTGATAACAATAGTGTTTCAGTTGCCTTTCACAAGAGTAGAGTCCCAAGAAGGGGATGATGGTTGCATAACGTTGACATGATTTCCAAGTGAAGTTTCAGTTTTTAACACACAAAAAAGTATCACTTCCCTTAACAATGCACACTGTGTAGTTTGTTAAGCACTTTCATTGTTACAGTATTTGGCAATATCAGTGGTGTTTCAGTGGCCTTTCATGCACAAAATAGAATGAAATGCAGTGATCACAGCCAGTGTAAATACTGGGAGACCATTTTGGCATCTGTGTATCGCCACATCCACAATTCTCAAAGGCGGCCATCAAAAATATCGTTGCAGCAAAATTGTTTTTAACACTGCTGAGGCAGGGTACTGTTATGCTCCGTGTTTTATGGCACGACCTCTCGCACCATATTACACAGGCTCAAACTGTGAATTTTTCTTCTGTGTTTTGTGGCGTGACTTCTTGCTCCATAAGACACAGGCACAAGCTGTTGGGGTTCTTTATTTCAAGACCGGGCTAGAACATATACCAAAGGAACAGGGCAAAATCACAGGCAAACCAGTATTGCATATATATTAACTAGATTGATTTACACAATACAGAGATGACAATGATTAGGTGGATGTGCAATGCGTCCCTGCGTGCAAGGTCTGGGGGGGCTGGGTTTACGATGGAAGAGTTGAGAGGTAGGATGGGACTGGAGTGTATTGATGTTGTGATGAGGAGAGGTAGGCTGAGGTGGTTTGGACATGTGGAGAGGATGGGGGATGATAATTGGGTGCAGAGGGTGAGAAGTGTTAATACTGGGGGAGGGGTTGGGAGGGGTAGACCGAGAAAGACATGGGACGAGTTCATTAAGTGTGACCTCAGGGTTAAAGGATTGAACAGGGAGGCTGCCAAAGATCGAGCAGCATGGAGAGCCACCATTAGGTGACCAAGGCCGACGCATGCAAGCATGTTGGAGCCTTCAAAAACAAAACGAATATAGGTCATCACATGTGGCACTTGCAGAATCCCTTACGTTACAATTAAGGCAACACACAATATGGCAGGGTGGCTACGTGCACTGTTCAGTATTTGTCCAGCAAAGGTAGGCCTTGAGTATATTCCCCTCATAACACTGTGGGAGCACTGATTCTTCATACCGACGAGAGTTCACTGAGAGTCACTAGGGAAGTGACAAGTTATTGCATTCGTGACCAAGGCCGACACATGCAAGCATGTTGGAGCCTTCAAAAACGAAAAATGAAAAAACGAAACTGAGGTATGTGGGGACGGGTAGTTGTCACAACACAGAGGGAGTATACAAGAGTCATGACTGGGGAAGAGGAACTTCACAAGGGACAGGATTCACTGGGGAAACTACAGCGGGAGGGAAAGCTGGTGCTCACAGTTTGGATGGGGCATCAGAAATGGGGGAGGGGGGGGAGAAGGGTGACACTCACAGTCTCGGGGTTGTATCTCGGAGGTTCAGGTAGCAGCCCGGTGTAGGAGGGGGGCCGTCCGGAGAGAGTGGGACTGCCTTACGGCGTGGGTGCCCGGTGGGCATGGAGGTAGGTTCGCCTCTGGTCCTCCGGGAGGCGGCCTCGGGAGTAGTCGGGCCCTCGGGACTGGGGCCGAGCAGAGCCAGGAGGCGGTCGGCCCTTTGTTGGAGTGTGGTGGGCATGCTTGGACCTATAGGGTCCCGGGGGTGGCAGCGTGCCCTTTGGCGGCTGGGGGCTGTGGTCTCATTGGGGAGAGGGGGCTGTCAGGAGTCGCCTGTGGCTGCTGTGCCCCTGCAAATCCGTCAGCAGGAGGGGACAGCTAGATCGACAGGACACCCACGACAGGTCCGCTCCACACACTTTGCCATGACGTACCGGTTGGGAGAAATCTCCACCCCTGGTGGTGTGAGGGGAGGCAGAAGGGCATCTCACTTGGCGACAGGAGGGTTGGGCCAAGCCAGAGACTTGCTTTTCTACAGGAGCCTCCGGCCTAGTGGAGGAGGGAGAACCGGTGGTCGCTCCCTCTGCTTGGCAGACCCGACGGGTGCTGCTGCAACTACACGCTGGAGACACAGGAGGAGATCCGGCGGACGTTGCCTAGGCTCCCGGACTGAGGGGTGGAGGAAGGAGATCCGGCGGACACTCCTTCCGCCTGGTAAGTCCGGCGGATGTTACCAGGGCACCACTCTTTCCGGGGGTGGCAGGAGGGAGAGATTCGGCGGACACTCTCAACTGGGTAGGTCCGACGGATGCTACCATGCTCCTGCTGCCGGGGGGATAGTCGCATCCGCAGAGTACCCAGCAGGTGCCTCCGCTATGGCAGGTCCAGCGGATGCCACCAAGGCTCTGCTCCCTTTCCTGAGATGGGCAGGAGAGATCCGGCTGATGCTTTCACGTCGGCTAGTCCATTGGACGTAACCATGCCTCTGCTCCTGAAGGTGGGTGGCAGAAGAGGGAGAACCGGCGGTCACTCCCCGTACAGCAAATCCAGCAGATGTTGCTGTCCGCTGCTCCCCTGGGGTGTCATAGGGCCGAGAAGACTGACAGTCGTTCTCCCTTTACTAGCAGTTCCCGAAGGATCTGCCGAGGGCTTACGTGGGACTGCTTCAGTGCAAGTCCCACCCCGAGTCTGGTGGTGGGTGCTGCGGCTGGAGAGTAATGTCCCTGGAGTGCTAACTTGGTGTCGGTCCGGTAGCAGGGAGGAGGGGCATATGGGAGAGGGTGAGGTGGGCCGGTGTGACCCAGAAGGTAGAGTCACCTGTCCAGTGTCCCCTTGTAGGGTGCTTGTCACCTCCCTGTCATCTCCCTGGTGGGTGGGGATGTCGTCGTCAGGGCGCATTTTGGGTACAATTTTTAAATTATTATTGTAGAGGTTTATTGCATAATGGGATGTCATATAAAGAGGCTGCACTGTAACAGATTCATTAAAGGAAAGATGAGGAAGAGAGAGAGAGAGAGAGAGAGAGAGAGAGAGAGAGAGAGAGAGAGAGAGAAAGCAAATGTACATAACCCTTCTGACAGCACACAGAGACCAGAACCGTCTGAGTGGGCTTTGCGTAAACATTATCTTGGCAAGTGATAAGTGGATGAGATATGCAAATTTCATATACAGTACTTCCTCTTCTTCTGAATTTTCTTTGTTTTTGTATATAACCTTTAGATTACTTGAAGATGATAAGAGAGAGGGATGGAAGAGGAGCAGAAAAGAGATTTATAAATGAAAAAAGTAGAAGAGGAAAAGTAGGAGAAAAAATAGAGAGAGAGGAGAACCAAATAAATTTGTGGTCTCTCAGTGTGCAGTTTTATAATGAAAAAACATATCCTTTTGTACACAGGATTGGCTGTGTAATGGTTTGCACGGAACCCTGAGTTTAACAAGTGAACACCGCAACTGGTTGTTTTAGAATAAATGAATCCTTTAGACACTTGTACTTGTAAATATCAGTAGCTTTATTTAATACCCTTAATTGGTAGATTACTTAGCTTATTTTTTTTATTTTTTTATTTTTTATCTGTCTGACTCTGGGCATAGGCTTCACAGCCTGCTATCAAGGCCCAGCAGTCCTTCTACATACCATACACCACTACATGTCACCACTTCGGCGCTAACACCCACCGTCTATTTTTAATGCAAGCTAGGGCAGTCTCATACAGGACTGGTGTACTGGTATTAGCGGGGGTATTTTTATGACATGTCGGCGGGTCTTCTGGTAGATCAGTAAAGCCTGGTTTAATGAAATTCAAATCCTTAAACTGTTCGCTGCCCCAGCGAGGATTTGAACCTGGGTCCGTTAGGACTGCAGGCCACCCCTCTACCGATTGAGTTTTAGGTGGGGGATGGAGAGCATCTTCTCTGTTTAAGAAACTTATGGGGAAAATTTGCATAGAAACACAACATCTGACGACAGTCGTAGGTACCCGTATTCATCGGGTATCTGGGTACCCCCTGTCCCACACCATCATTGTTGGTGGAATCCAGCTTAGGTGCATGATAACGATTTTTTTTTTCTTTAAGCCAAAAAAAGCACAATAACAGTAGGAATGTGATTTTCATCTTGCAATAGTAATGAAAACCACAATAAGCAAGTGTGCAAGAGCCAAGGGATCACTGTGTTGTAGAATTATTCAATGTTACCTCTGTTGGTCCCTCTTCACTTATTATATGTGATTTATGTGACCTCCATTAGTCAGGCAAAACGGTTCATCCAGCAAGGCTGTGGAACCAATGATGTTGAAAAATCGGTGGTGTATACAGTATATATGTAGAAGCATGCATAGAAAAGTTTGAGAGAAGTGAGAAAGTGTTTTTGATTGGAGATATGAATGAAAAAGAAGGGAATGTGAAGGTGGATGTGGTAGTTGGCGAGTGGGGTGTGCTTGCAGAAGGGGATGAGAATGGTAATGCTCTAGCAGACATTTGTGCGGCGAGAGGATTGGCAATAGCCAATACCCTCTTTAGGCACAAAATGATCCGTGAGTAGACATGACGCGTGATGAGAAGGGTGGGTAGTGAACTGAATGAATGGAAAGCAATGACTGATTGTGTGTGTGTGTGTGTGTGTGTGTGTGTGTGTGTGTGTGTGTGTGTGAATGAGAGCATGAGAAGGTATGTGCTGGGTGCAAGAACATACAGAGGTTGAGGAAGTGAACTCTGACTACCACTTGGTGCTGGTTAAAGTCAAGGTACAAATGCACTGGATAAGTAGACAGAGAGAAGGACAGGAGGAAGCAGTCCATACAAACAAGGTAGAATTGTTGCAACATGAAGAAAAAGGCACAATATTAGAGAGAAGTGGAGGAGCGATTGGGTGAGTCTGATCTGGAGCAGATGAGGGAAGTGGAAGATGTGTGCGCAATATTCACAGAAGAAATCTGTGCAGCAAGTGAAGTGGTGTGTGGGGTGAGAAGACAAAAGGGGGTGCAAGGAACAGCATGGTGGATTGAATAGGTGGGACAAGCTGTGAGTAGATGGGAAGCAGAAGCATGGAAGAAGTTGAGAGGTGGAATAGAGTTATATGTAGAGAAGAGAGAGGTGAAAAGATCAGTAAGAGAGAGAGTACGAAGAGAGTGGATGTGGAATTTGTAAGGAATTTGAGTGTAAAGGAGAGGGACCATAAGAAAATATTCTGGAAGGAGCTAAAGAGAGTTACACAGGGCGATGAAGATGGTAATAGAGAAGTGAAAGATATAAATGGCAAATTGCTAGTGGAGAAGGGAGAAAAAGTGAGTAGATGGAGAGAACAATTTAAGGAATTGTTAAATAAAGAGAATGAAAGTAGCGTGTGTATAAGTGGCTGGGGAATGGCTGGGAGAAGGATGAGTATGAGAAGGGAGGAAGAGATCAGTAGGATGGAAGTAGTGGAAGCTTTGAAGAAAGTCAAAATGGGGAAAGCCCCAGGAATTGATGAAGTGATTGGTGAAATGCTGAAGCATGCAGGAGATAGCAGTAGAATGGATATGGAAGATGTGCAGATTGGCCTAGGAGGAAGGTAAAGTCCTGGAGGATTGAAAGTCAGGTATAGTTTTTCCCTGTACATAGGAAAAGGGGAAAAAGAAATGTGTGATAATCATAGGAGCATTTGTCTTCTTAGTACAACAAGAAAAGTATATGGTATGGTACTTATCGACAGAGTTAGGGAAATAGAAGAGGAATGCAGAACAGGGAGGCTTCAGGAAGGAAGATGTTGTGTAGATCAGATACTCATCCTAAGGTGTCTAGTGGAAAAGCTTCTAGAGAAGGGAAAGAATTTGTTTGAGGCCTTCATGGATTTGAAAAAAGCATATGACAGAGTGGACAGACAAAGAATGTGGAAAATATTAAGAATATATGGAGTAAATGGGAAGCTGTTTAATGCCATAAAGAGTATGAATGAGGGGGATAGGGCTGCAGAACATGTGGATGGTGAACTGAGTTAATTTTGCTGTCTGAATATTGGATTGAATCAGGGATGTGTCATGTCTCTATAGCTGTTAATCTGTATGTGGGGGGAGATATAAATAATAAACAAAGTAGGGCAGTGGATGTTGGAGTGGCCCTAATGAGAGAAGGCAGCATTTGAAAACTTCCTGTTCTGTTGTTTGCAGATGATACTGTGTTAAGTGAAGACAAAGGGAAACTGCAAGGCTAGGTAAGTGAGTTTGGGAGAATGTGTAAGAAGTGGAATCTAAAGGTGAATGTAGGGAAGAGTAAAGTTATGGTCTTCAAGAGAAATGAAGTCACTGAATGTACAGTGAGGCTGGGTGGTGAGGAAATGGAAAATGTGAATGCTTTTAACTACTTTTGTAGTGTGATGAGTAAGGAAAGTTTAGAAAATGAAATGTTTGAAAGGGTACAGCAGGGAAGAAAGGTTGCTGGTACTTTGAAAGCAGTGACAAGAAATAGGGAAGTGGGTATTTAAGTAAAAAAGTTGCTGCGTGATACTATTGTGATACCAACTCTAACATATGGAAGTAAAGCTTGAACCTTGTTGGTAAGGGTACAAGTCAAGAGTCAGAGCTGTGGAAATGAGTTATTTGAGAGGAGCATTTGGAGTTACATGGTGAGACATAGTGACAAATGAGGAAGTGAAGGAACATTGTGGTGTGGATTTGGATGTGATGGAAAGCATTAGGAGAAATACTTTGAGGTGGTTTGGTCATATGGAGAGGATGGAGACTGAGAAGCTAATGAGGAGAGTGTATGTTAGTGAGGTGGAGGTGGGGAGAGGGATGAGATGGTAGGATTGAGTGGAGAGGTATATGGCGAGGGACAGGGTGGCATGGAAGCAGTTTATTTATGGTCACCCCTTAGTGGATTAAGGTGTCTGACTATAGATAGGGAGATAGATAGATTTGATAGATTTAATTGCATGATAATCAAGGGATCACTTTATGTATATATGTATGCTGTGATCCCTTGGTTATATTGATTTTCATTATCGCTGCTAGATGATAATCTGCACTCCTGCTGTTATTGTGCATTTTTAGACTAATAAAATTTTATCATGCAACTGAGCTGGTTTCTTCCAAGAATGATGGTGAAAAATCTGTGTATTCTGATGGCTTTGAGGTTATTCTATGATGATGTCCCAATGAAGGAGTTAATCGCAAGTGGTGCAGACCACTAACTCTCCACGCCCTAGCCTTACAACCCCTTACCTTAATCCCATCACAGGTCTTAGTATGGTATGTGTTTCTTTGCTATTGTGCCCTTATCATAATTTTCCATTAACCTAACCACGCCCTCGTGTGTTTCTGATACATATCCTAACAGTATGTATGTATTTATTGAGCCTGAATTTTTGTAAGAGGGAAAATTTGGGTTTATAGATGGGGTTCCTGGTACTGTACCAGTTAGGATTAATCCTATAGGTTCTTTGCTTTCATTATAGTTTCTTTACTTTCGTTATACTTGGTTCAGTGCACTAGGCATGGTACCAAGTATGCGCAGTAACCAAGGATTGCTGTACACACACACACACACACACACACACACACACACACACACACACAC
>JAGKTI010015097.1:0-20888 GCA_018397915.1 Birgus latro | reverse complement strand
AAGGAAAGTGATTAATACGGCATGAGAATGAAAGGATCAGCCTCTTCAATTCAGTGACGCATTTTCCATTTTATTTCTGTTTACTTCTGTTGACCTTTGACACGCCAGGGCACTTTTCGGCCTAGAGGGGTTGGGACACTTTTTACACTTTTCGAGCTAGAGGAGTTAGGACACTATTTTTTTTTTTTTTTTAGCTAGAACGGTTAGACACTTTTTACACATTTTCGGGCTAACAGGGTTAGGATATTTGTTAAACTTTTTCAAGCAAGAGGAATTAGGACACTTCATTTTTTCGAGTTATAGGGGCAAGGACACTTTTTTACACTTTATCAAGCAAGAGGGATTAGGACACTTTTTTTACACTTTATCAAGCAAGAGGGATTAGGACACTCTTTACACTTTCTCGAGCTTGAGGGGTTAGAAGACCTTTTCAAACTGGAAGGGTTGGTTACAGTCTTAATAAATAACTTTACAGCTGGTAGTCCTTCCAAAAGGGAAAAGAAAATAGTATTTGTTAGAGGTACCAAGGAAAGCAGCAGGCAGTAGCTGCAACCCCTGGTTCATCTGGGCTTAAGCTGACCTCTTGTTATCCACCATCCTCTTTCAAGGACAGGGAGGGAGTCGAGAGAGTTTTGTATAACCAAGCAGGTCCACCGCCCGGTCATATCAGTGCCACCACGTGAAGGCGTCCCTCTCTAGCACCAATATCACAGATAAAGTAAAAAGTACGTCATCGGGTTGAAGGGGTCTAGTAAATGAGAAAATAGCTTAGGAGCAAAACGGAGAGAAAGGATAAACTGGCGAAAGAGAAATATGGTGCTGTGGTAAGAACACTGGTTATAAATCAGTTGGCCCCGAGTTCCATCCCGTCCCGATTTAACCTCTTCACTACGACAGTCTCCTCTAAGATGAAAAATATCGTGTGGCCATAGCAAGAATAAAGTTAATCTCGTGAGTCAGGTGATGTGTTTTCCATTGTATGTTTGTTATCCTTAAAATTCTTATCCATATTTGTAGAAACTTTTTGAATCGGAGTGCTTAGATATCGCCTCCATTCAACTCTTCACTGCAAGAGATCTCCCCAAACCTGAATATAATCGTTTGGAAGTAGCTTGAGTTAAACAATAAAAGAGTAAAAATAAGTAACCACTCGAGGAGGTGTTGCCAATGCTTACTAAAATCGTCATGTCGTGTCAAAATATTATGCTTACTAAAGAACTGACTGTAGACAGCGTATAAGTGCTGTTTACGACAGGTTTCCTCTACGCTAGAAAAAAATCACCTAGTGTTATCTAGCACAAAATCGAAAGGAAAATATCGCGGTGAACGTGGTAAAGTTTACTGACCAAATTTTGACTCCATCGTTATCTGAAAAAGTATGATTTTCTCTTCAACCAGAGGTCTTATCTACTACATCCTTGTTACCAACAAATAATTATAGTTTGACTATGAGAGGTATTCTGCTTGGAGGGGTTAGATATAGTTTTCATTAATCCCTTCACTGTGAGAGGTGTTCTCTAAGCTGAAGAAAGTAATCTGGTGGAAGCAAGAATAGAGTCAATATGGCTCGGGTTAAAGATGTCGAGGAATTAATACAGTATATATTAACTGAAGAATTCCCTTTAGACTAGTAATTATTATTTTTTCCATCCCGCCCGTAATTCATTGCGGAGGGGGTGTTTGTGATCATCGGCGTTTATTAATTGTTTATTTATTTACTTATTTGTTTGTGAGTGTGCATCGATTAACTCTTCAACCAGAGAACGGATCATCTTCAAACTTTGCACATGTGTTGGCTCTGTGAAACTGATGAAGTGATTCGAGTTTAGTGAAAATCCACCAGGGGTAAAGGTGGGAGTGGGGGGGGGTGGCCCAAAATTGGGGCCCAGTGATGAAGATAGGAAGCAAATTTTTCAGCGCCAAAGGCAAACAGTGAAAGATAGACATATGGTTACCCAGCCATTAATAGGAAGTCATATGTAGGGATTCTATTGGCTCCAATACATTTGACCTTTAGTGACCTTTTAAAGGTCAAAATCAGGGTCACACATTTTTACTGCTTAAATCAGCCAAACAGTGAGAGATAGGCACATGGATAATATTAGTCACTAATAGAAAGAGATTCTGTTGGCACCATAAGATATGACCTTGAATGACCTTGAAAGGCCAAACTCAAGGTCAATCTAATTTTAAGTTTTAAATCTCGGAAACTGACATTTCTATAGGTAAAAGCACTATTATCAAGTCTGAAACTTCATTTAACCCAATTTCCTTTCATCTTACGTGACTTTGACTCCAACTCAGGAGGCGCAGGCTGGGTGTTGTGACCTCGGGTCACTTTGTTGTAGTTTACTGAGATGGTACCATACAGTAACACTGCTTCCACCGAATTTCCATATGTGGGTATGGGTCTTCCAGTTGAGCAAATTACGGCATTTTAAAATCATGACAAACGAAACGCCAAGAACTCGAGCCCCGAGCTGTCAACAAATTGTTGCTAGGTATGCCTCTGTCACGTCTTGTGCATGGACTCACCACGCAACCTCCATGGCAGGGTTGATTGTAGGTTGATTTGAGACTAAAGATAAACTATGCTGACATTATAACCTTGACCTTTGACCCCTTGACCTTGTTGACCTTACCAGTTCATCATCCCTCTTTCATACTGTATCACTGACAAAAATTTGGTAAAAATCCGTCGAGGAGTTCAGGAGATATTGCGCCCACACCCATACGACCTTGACCTTTGACCTCTTGACCGTGCTGACCTAATCAGTTTATCGTCCCTTCATGCTTTGTCACATATAAAAGTTTGGTTGAAATCCGTCAAGGGGCTCAGGAGAAATCGAGCCCATAGAGATAAACAAAGTCAAATGACCTTTGCCTTTGACTCACTGACCTTGCTGACCTAATCAGTTCATCATCTCTTCATACTGTATCACTGACAAAAGTTTGGTCGAAATCCATATTCTAGAGGTTCAAAAGATATCGCGCCAACAAGGATAAACAGTGTTAATTCCATATGACCTTGATCTTTGACCCTTGACCTAGTTAACTTAATAAGCTTATCATCTCCTCATACTGCATAACTGACACAAGTTTGGTGGATGTATTGCACCCAGTAAAGTGTTGCAGATGCACACATGCACCAATGCACGCTCGCACCCATGCATGCACTGACAAACAGACCAATCCCTTAATGCCTCCTCCACCAAAGGTGAGCAGAAGCACAAATTTGCAGTACATTAACTTTGGTTGTGTGGCATGAGATCCCCAACACATAAGCTATCCTCCTGATACCATAAACCTGCCAAGTGGACATGCATTACCATCCCTGCTTGCAAGTTATTGGGTTCCACGTTAGAACTAATTTTGCACCTTACCTTGAATCATTTCTAAGCCATTGTGTGGATGGTCTTACCTTTCCTTTTCCGTTTGACTCCTCGCTTAATATTTAAAGCTTCTTAAAAAAAAAATGCATTTTCTTCCAGGTTTGGCCAAATTACTACAGCAGTATTGTTCTACAACGAAGACTATCGATAACTCAGTTCAGCTCAGCTGATGACCAAGTTTAGTCAGACTGGAGAATCAATATGGCTGAACCAAGGACACTTGTTCTTACCTATGGCTAATCAAATTTTTATGCAACCACAACCTAATACTGAACTTGCAGGAGTTGGGAACCTGAAAACAAAGTATCTGGTCCAAGGTCCTTGATGTGATTCCACTTGTTACTCTCAAAAATTCTGCCACTGTGGTGGTACAAAGCTTAGGCACAGTCTTGTCTTCTTTATCATCTTCCAGTTTTTTTTTTTTTTTTGCTTAAAGTGCTACTTTTATTATTTACACGAGTCTGGATGTGCAACTGGGAGTCCGTGGTGCTACAGTTCTGCACTCCGCCCACGCACAACACATGACTTCAAGCACCCTCGCGTGTCACTGCGTACGCACTAGTGCCTTCTCTGTATACTGGCCACCACCTTGGTTTGCTTCATCAGACTAGTTTAAAGCAAACTGTGGCTTGTGTAGGGGTTATCGTGAGTTACAAGATGGTTAGTCACAAAGACATTTTTGCAATAAGCTAATTAGCATACACTTTTGTTTGGTGCTAAAACTTGTAGTAGCACAGCCTGCTGAAGTCTGGTGATATGATCAATAATGCAGTCTACTGAAATCTGAATTTTGTATACACTTTGCAGCACTCAAATTTTCATCCGTTCTATTGACTGCACGGAGTAGCCAAATGTGACAATTTTGTTTTTACTGTGGTTGGATTATTTTCTCGATACTTTCAAGTAATTTTATTACTCGTATGTGAACATTCAAATGTTTACTTATTTTTGATTACATAAATACTATCAAATCTAGTCTGCAATGACTATTTTGTATCATTGCCATTATCACTGAATGTAAGGAAGAGTAAAGTTATGGTCTTCAACTGAAATGAAGTCACTGGTTGTGCAGTGAGGTTCGATGATGAGGCTATGGAAAATGTGAGTGCATTTAAGTACCTGGGTAGTGTGATGAGTAAGGATGGAAGATGGAGTGTGAAGTGCTTGAAAGGGTACAACAAGGAAGAAAGGTTGCTGGTTCTCTGAAAGCAGCGATAAGAAGCAGGGAAGTGAGCATGGAAGCAAAAAAGTCGCTGCATGACAGTACTGTGACATCAACTTTGACGTATGGAAGTGAATCTTGGGCCTTATTAAAGGACACAAGTCAAAAGTGAGAGCAGTGGGAATGAGTTATTTGAGAGGAGCATGTGGAGTTGCATGGAGAGACACATTGACAAATGAGGAAGTGAAGGAGCATTGTGGTGTGGATGTGGATGTGAGAGAGAGCATCATGAGAAACACACTGATGTGTTTGGCCATGTGGAGAGGAAGAAGAGCAAGAGACTAACGAGGAGAGTGTATATAAGTGAGGTGGAGAGGGGGAGAGAGAGAAGGGGAGGCCAAGGATGAGATGGAGGGATGGAGAGGTATACGGGTGTCAGTTGGGAGTGGTGCAGTGAAATGATGGGGGACAGGGCGACATGAACCCGTAACCAGCTGACGCAAAAAACAGCCATTCCAGTAAAGGCTCAGGTTCTGTTTGGCTTCGAAAGTGGTTGCGATAGAAGGTAAGTTCGATTCAAAAGTGCCTTGTTGCTTATATACTGTGATTCTTTTTAAACATGAGTTCCAGACACAAGCAAATACATGAACTGCATGTATATATAAACAAACCATTAACAAAGATGTAGGCTATACCCACCATGTGGTAAAGAATTTATAGGTATGCACTGATAAGTATGGCGATTTCATATATACAGTAGGCGCATAATCTAGGACTCGTACAGTAATGCTGGTGACAATAACAGTAATAATAATAAACCATTAGGAATCAGTCCGCCAAGTTTCATCTTCAGAATACTTGTGCAGGTCGGACTGAAATCTCCATTAGACAACCAATTTATCAAGACAGATTTTTCTTTATATGGCCATAGCTCATAAAGTACAGAAAACATGGCAATTTTACATATACGGGCATCAACTTCGACACATACTCTATCTTTCCGAGTGATAAGAAGCCAATCCACCTGCTAGTTACTGAGATACAAGACCGGATGGAAAGATGGACAGGTGGACGGACAGGGGCAATTTCTATTTCCCCACGATATGGAATAATGGTGGGAATAAAAAGGAAATTTCAGTAAACGCCTTGCATAGGCTTGGAGATGTCTTAAAACTGAGAGCTCCAGGGGGTGGAGAAGTTCTAAGTATTAAATGATGCGTCTTACCTATCTGTATCGGTGCTTATTACATTTTGTAATGTAAAATACTGGCTGATTAGCATTCACTAACAGTCAAAAGTATTGCATAATTGATAGTCAAATACCAGGAACTTACATAATTGCGCCTCCATTTTTAATGATACGGCAAATAGCCCTTCATAAGCAGATCAAAATTCTGTGAAAGTCGGGCAGCATAAATGTATAGCGTAGGTGAAAAGCATCAGCACTTAGTGTCTTGGAATGCAAATAAAAAAATCATCCCTGTTTTA
Organism: Birgus latro; assembly: GCA_018397915.1. Lineage (NCBI taxonomy): Eukaryota > Metazoa > Arthropoda > Malacostraca > Decapoda > Coenobitidae > Birgus > Birgus latro. The sequence continues at coordinate 14,846 of JAGKTI010015097.1, read as the reverse complement.
TAGACTTTTCCCTTCTTTGTGGTGCATGAAACTGCCTCTACTTACTGACTGTAATCTTGCTGGAAGTTAAAAGATCCGATGCTCATATATTACTGGCAAGAATCCGAGACAGATCGACAGACAGACACACAACCACACAGCCACACACACACACACACCCATCCATTAACACAACATAACACACAACACACACACACACACACACACACACACACACACACACGTGTTGTGCCCTACACTCCCTCAGCAGTCATTAACAAATTTTGGATTCATTATTAATGACCACGATATTTGACTGCTATGTATAGGGATAGGTAACGTGAGAACAATAGCAGTATGGAGTGAGGAGACAAGTCCAGAGAGAATCTGTAAAATTAAAGTTAGGACAGTGTGACTCTGTGTATCCCTCTCTGCTCCAGTACCTTCCCAGAGTACAGGAAAAACTGTTCCACACATTAAGGTTCCAAAACACGGATATGTTATTAACTTTGTACACAATAGCTACAATACTTTAGCAACACCAGTGGAATAAAGTCACTCAGTACATGGAGATTTTACTCCATTTCATGTGATTACAAACACAGTAAAAGTAACACAGTGACTCACTTTTGAGTGCTGTACGTTTACTTGAATTCTTACTTATGAAAAGAATAACGACTGTAATTATCACAACGACTAAGGACTCGCATTAGTTATTGCAGACTATTGAGCGGATGCTAATTGGTGGTTTTAACTGTCGCTTAGGGCACGTGAAATTCCCTTGTCTTGTATAATCACAATCTCCCCTAATTCTCACCAGCTTCTACTCACGTATTTTCTGCAGTCCACGTTCGTATGACCTTCTGCTTCTCTCAGTAGAACTGTTGAACCCGTGGGACACTCCCCAAATCTGTCCCGTCTGCCGGCCACCTAAAACTGTTCTCTCTCTTCTCATCCATATGATTCTGCTTCTACTTCCATGAGCATCGGGCTGCCCCTTACTCGAGATGTCTAGCTCCATGAATCGTTTATAATATAAATGGTACACCTATGGGTATGTTTTTTCGAGACATCTACATAGTTGATGCTTTTAGGGGTACCTTTATCGTGACCTCTTACTAAAATTAATGATGCTTTTCGGGGTACCTTTCTCGTGACCTCTCATTAAAATTAATGATACACTTGAGCAGTACTCTCTCTCATAACCTCTGATTTTTCACTCCATGTTCCACAAAAGATCCTAGGTACTCCACAAGTCAGTCCTACATTTAATACGTCTCGAGTACCTTCACACTCCTTATTTCCTACCTCTTTTGTGATTTCGCTCATCTTCCTCTGTCTTTAAGCCTTCTCTGCAGCTTCTCGTGCGTCCAGAGCTTTTGTTTTAATTTCCTCCTGATGCCTACTTTTAACAGCTTTACATACCACTTTCCGCAGCTTCCGACACTTTTATAGCAGGTTTTTCCTCTTCTCATTTTCTTCTACTTCTCCACTTTTTCTTCTCCTTCGTTGCCACTGCCTGGTCCTACGTCCGAGATTAATGGATGTGTTAGGAGGGCGAGGAGGAGACCGGCTAATTTGTTTACCCATTTTGTAAATTCTTGTCCCATACTTGTTCGCTTCAGCATGGTCGGGATCACTGACATTTTCCAGTGTTTGGCTGTCCCGACAAACACACCTGGAGCTTCAAATGTTTACTATCCAGTCGTGTTTCACCTTACATTCCTTTTCCATAAGAACGTAAATGTTGTAAAATAAAGACTGAAAATCTCTCTCTCTCCCTCTAACGGCAGATGTCATCATAATTATTATCACTCTGACGGAAAGGGTGCCTGCGTAGTTTAAACAAGTATTACCATGTTCTATATTTTCAGTCTATCTTTCCTTTCCCATTATCGTTTGTACTGGTCCTACTAAATATTGTTCAAGAGTTAAATCCTGGAAGGTGCTGCTGCTCGTTTTTTCCTGATGTACCCCAGAATGTAAGACGTCAAACCTTCTGCTGTACTGTCCATCTCTTTAATATTTTTGAGACTAAGGTGTGAGTATTGTTACTAGCGTTAGGAGGGATTAACTCGTAGGAACCCTAGGTCTCTGTGGTCTGTGAATGTAGGAAATTTCAGGTATGTCTTTCCTAAATCAATCATCATCAGCATCAGCATCATGTTTACATGGAGTGGAGAAAGCAAAGTTCTTTGACGTTTTCTATTTATTAACTATAGGAATGAGACAGTGTCATATATCATATTTCCATAGTCAGAAGAGAAGACCGTGTTTCTCTCTCTCTCATCAATGTTTTCTATCACTCTCATCGTTCCAGTTTCGCCTGCTTGCACAAAGTGGATACAGAGCAGCAGCTTTTTTTTTTTTTTTTTTAATGTCGCTTTATAACCACAGCAGAAAGGAAGTGGCCCGATCCATCCTTCCTTTGGTCTGCGTTATACACCCTGTGATGGTGGAGGTGTCGCCCCGTAAAAAGGTTGCAGGCATGGCTCTGAGTCCACTTCATTTAGTTGCCTTGTATGTTACGGAACAGGAAGTTCAGCGCTTTTAATGACGCCATCTATAAGACAAGTGTAAACTGAAAAGTAAATTCCCTACATACGTTGGATTGCATTACTTACCGTAATACCGCCCACCTTATTTAGAAGCTGAAAAAGTTGAAATTACGATCTCAATTTTCATCAAAATCAGTGCGTTGCCAGTTACGTATTTGTAGACCTGAGCTTGCGACAACGAGAACAGGCTATTGTTTTGGTTGATGTGTGTCTGTCTGTTTGTCAACACTGACAAAATTACTTAGTTTAAATCAGATTTTAACCGAACTTTTGAGAGGGGTTGCTTGTAAACTGAAGGGTTGACGTATTGTTTTTTTTTTTTATAGGCCAAACGTCAAGGTCACAGGAATAGGTGCTTAAGTATTTTATTTTGTTTATACCAAGTATGGTAGGAGGGCTGAGGGTAATGCAAAAGCAAAGTTCGATTGTGAGAAAAATCAGTCAAAGGTGAAAGATACTGGGAAAGGCGTTTGACCCATGTGTTTGTGTGAACAAATATATAAAAGAGTTTCTATCTAATTGGGACCAAACTTAACATAAACGCAATTTTAAATAATTTCATGAAACTTCAATCGACCATTGTGGAAGGGTTCAGTGTTCCGCAAAAACCAAGGACGAAAAAAATTAAATCATAGGTCAAGATCACAAGGAAAGGTCAATGGCCATGGTCACTTGGCAAAGTCAGTTTATAAGTTTCTATCCAACCTAATCTAAACTTCTTGGAATAGTTACGGTAAGGCATGAATGAAGGGGGTTCGATTTCAAGACCAATCGGTCAATGGTTAGGGCCAGAAGGCAAGGTCAAAGTTTGACCCAATTACCGTATGTCTTTGTATGAACAAAACAACTAAAACAGTTTTGATCTGACTTTACACAAACATGAGTGTAATGATAAGGGTCAGCTAAGGAGGTGACCTATTGTTTCTGAGAAAAATAGGTGAAAGGTCAAGGCCATTGAACAAAAACTTCTCAAACAGCTTTGTCCGATTTAGAACCACATTTGTTGGAGGATTCTAGGAAACAGATGGTCTAGGAGATTCGATATGAGAATAAAACGCCAAAGGTTATTTTTTAAAATAACAGAACAAAGGAAGGACAAACAAATGAATTAAAAAAAGAAAAACAATCCATACACCAAATTACAGGTGACCTCCATTCATAAGAAATCTGTATCAATCTGACGAACTGACATTGGTTGAAGTCAGGCAGCAAACCATTCTGGGGACGTGAGTTCCAAAGACATGCAGTTCGGGGAATAAATTATTTCTGATATGCAATATGGCAGTGTGATAGTCCAGTCATGAGCGCTACCAGATGCCCGTGTAGCATGGCTGAGGGAATGGACAAGTAGCACAATGGATGCAACTTCGTCTGAGCATTTGCCATAAAAGTATCTGTAAAGTAATGCAAGGGAGGCAACATGCCGTCGTACTTGTAGGGGAGTAGTTCATTTGTACCGGTTGGGTTATTAATACTTCTAAGGGTTATTAATAATTGTAAAATCTTTATTCTGAATATGGTCTAGTTTTCATGCAACCTCTTCACATTCATTCCACAAGAGTGAGCAATATTCCAGCTGGGAGTGCACATGATTTATAGATTATAGCTAGCTGCTTGTTAGTGAAGATGTTACGGACTCAGAACAATAATCCCGACGTCGGGCGTCGGGTTTTAGCAAGTTATCTAACATGAAAGGTCTAGCTAAGACCATTAAGTGAACCACCGGGTATTTCATTGCTTTTAGAGATAGGAATATTAGTAGCACTGAAGGTAATATAGGAGTCAGCCACTATTTGTCCATTAGTAAACAGTATATATTTGGTTTTACAAGCATTAAATAAGACAATGTTATTTTGCCCCCATTCAGTAGTCTTAGATAAGTCTTGATTTATGGAAATTGCTGTACTGAGTTGTGAGTTAGAGATACTGAACTTTGTGAAAGGGTGTTTAAGTGTGAATGAACTGTGAAGTGTTGAGTCGTCTGCATATGAATGGATGGGATTATGGGTGATGGATTTAGAGATCATTAATATGATTTAGGAATGAGGTTGAAGCCAGAACAGATCCTAGTGGTATGCCGCCATTAATCGAGTGGAAATTGGATATACTGTACTGTATATCATCTGCTTTAACTGTTATCTTTCTGTCAATGAGATATGAAGAAATCAGAGGAACAAAAGATGTTAGGCCATATCAAGGGAATTTTAATAGCCGGGATCCATGCCACACTCTGTTAAAAGGTTTAGAAATATGAAGGGCTATTGCATAAGTTTCTCCATGTTGGTCAGCTGACTGATGGGTGGTCTGAGTCAGGGGATTGATAGTATCAACAGTGGATCTTTCGTGCCAAAAACCATAGTCTATCACTAATTAAGTTGCTGGATTCAAGATTTTTAACTACATGATTACTGATTACAAGCTTTAATACTTTACCAAGAAAAGACATGATAGCTATTGGTCTGTGATCAGAAGGTCCTTTCTTCGGAATTGGGTGAATATTGGCTTATTTCCAAGAATCTGAGAATGAAGAAGTACGTATATATAGTCTGAATAATTTAGCTAGAACAGGAGCAAGTTCTTGGGAACACTTCAAAACAATTGGAGGAATTCCCTCTGGACTTGGAGATGTGTTGGTTGGTAAATTGTCTAGAATGGATTTAACATATCTAGTCCGTATCTTAAGTGGAGCAATTTCGGGAGAGTCAAGTTCTAGTACTGGCACGTTCTGGCTGACTTCCTGTAAAGTAATATTACTGGCAAACATTTTGACAAGGATGTTCGCTTTAATATGCGGGACATTAATTTACAACGTTACCATGTGCAGATTTTATTGGGGGACTGTGTGATGATTTGTTAAGGCTAATATTGAAAGAACTGAGAACTGACCAGAATATTCAATTATCAATAGGATCGTTTAATAATTTAAATGCCTGGTTGTGAAGAAAGTTTGATTTGGCAACATTTATTATTGTTTTTGGATGGTTTATAGCAATTTTTAATTGACTAAGGAATTCAGATGTTTTTCATTTTAAGTAAGAGATATAATTATGCTAATGAATTCTGAGCCGTTGTTCTGGCACATTTGCTATCAAACCATTTGGGGGAGTCTGATCTTTTGGTGAACTGTTGACTCGGGATGAACAATTCCATACCAGATTGTCTTGTCATTAATGTGAGACTGGGTAGAACTGATGTCACTGGAGAAGAAAGACTGCCATGGAATATCAGCAAGAAAATTTCTAGATCAATCCCAGTCTGCCCAGTCAAAGTGCCATTTGGTCACCCTGAAAGGTTCAGAATGGGGAAGTTTGGGGGAACTGACTAGTGAGGCTTTGATATGATTGTGGTCGAAGGGTCCAAGTAATGACAATAGCCTACTTCTATCCTGTATTCATCTGGATTATTTGTCATGAATAGATCCAAGAGATAGGCATTATGGTCAAGATTATCTGGTATTCTGGTTGGTTGTTTTACCAATTGTGTGAGATTAAACAATTCTGCAAACAGCTCGCACTCTAGACCAGCTTCATCGGTCCTGGCAGAATGCAATAACCATTGTACATTATGAATATTAAAATCACCCAAAACAGTAACAGCGCTAAGGGTGAAGTTAAGGTTAGCCAACTGTTTGGATATGGAGTCACATAAGCTGGGTTCTGAAGAAACACTGGGGGAGCTATAAACCACACAGAAATATTCGGTAATATTAAACACTCAGACAGTTTAACTTGATTTGGATCAAAGGTGGCTGAAGGCTAAGAGTCAAGCAGGAATGGAGTAATTCTGTTTTGAGAGCAATGTTTTGAAAGTTAATTTCATAAGGAAATGTACAAAGTTTAACCCTGAAATCAGTTGGTGAGGGAGGATATTGCTTTCTTTGATTAGTTTTTTTTTTTTTTGGGGGGGGGGGTGGGGGGCGGTGGGAGGGCATGTCAACGCATTTACAAAGTTGTAGTTTTGATTTGGGGGATGCTATTCAGTCAATAATTCACACAGTTAGTTAAATCTTTTTTAACGAGTATTTTGTTGTAGCTTTTATAGTTCTCCCACTTCACAGAGTGGGTAAGATAGTCTTTTCATGTTGGTGTCGATGGTGGTGGTGGCAGCAGCAGTGATGGTGAGGAGGAGGAGGTTACAGGTGTAAGCATTATTGTCAAAGCAACAGGCAGCATTACAGAAAACTGCTTTTGGGCTAATTACCCGTCCCCGTCCCGGAGGGGCGGGTTTGTCTTTTTGTTTGTTTGTTTGTCTGTCTGTCTCTCAGTTAACAACTTTCTGTCCAAACTACTGATGCGATTTTGACTTAAATTATAAGGGACGATGGGCTATGGCCTAATCACCTGATTAAACTTTGGTCCAAATTAGGCAAGACCAAGGCCTAGGCTATAGGCCGAAAAAATATATTTATTTTTTTTCGCCATAACTCCTTTGAAATTCGTCATATCGACGTGAAACAAAACCTAGAAGTGCATCTTTCATATCTGTATCCTTTAACATGGATCAGTACGTCAAGGGGGTCATCCCCAAGTCAGCGGCAGGAGGGTCAGTGTCAAGTGAGTTGGGCCTGAACTTTCAAATTGGCATAAAATCATCAGTTTTCACCTGTTTCACTCCATATTTGATATGTGACATCTCTGACTAGGTATCCTGTTGTGTTTATACATCAACACTAAAATGACTGCCGGGGACGGGTTTCTATGCTTTGGCACCGCTTCTTGTTATGATATTGATGCTGATATTGTTTAGAGCTGTGTACGTATTATAATATTTCCCTTACTTCACGCATATACTCGTATGTTTCATACAGTGAACTGCTGTGGAGTGGGGCTTCACAGTTATGATGTGCTCAAAAATACCGGTAAGTCTTATCATCACTCCGCCCTTGACGTTGGATGGTTGCCTTCTTGCCGGTCGATATAATGGATTCAAAGATGGCAAGCATATGGAGTGGATGCCGGATTTTCGTCTTCGGTTCTAACGTGAGTGTGCTTTACCAGAAACTTACTTATACAGCTCAGGTTGTATAATATTTTTCTGCAGTATTTTGCCAGATTTCGTAAATGCTGATTCGAAACTCATATTACAAATAGTTGATTATAAGGTGGTTTGAGAAGCTATATAGCCCACGGATTAAAAAAAAAAATCAATAGACAGAAATCTGGAAAATGGTGGATTAAAAGAGGGTGAACTCAAATTTGAAAAATAAATCCGAGGGAAACCTTAAAATGTAGATAACTCAAATCATCTTACCAAACTTTGATGTTAAACACACGAACAGTAATAATAACAATAAAATCTAAAGCTACATCTCAAGACTGGAAAAGCTAGAACCGATGTATATCAAGGTAAGGACCAAAGTATGTCAAAGTTAGGACCGACGCTCTAATGGATTGGTTAGGTTGTTAGGCTTAGTTAGGATAATACTCCAGAATTATCAAGTGAATGCTGCAAAGTCAACGTCACAAACAATTATTACTAAGGATGCAAAATTCTGAACCGAACTGAAATCCACTTGGGTCCAATGGATGCTAAAGTTGAGTCAAGGATTCGAAATTTAAGTCCCCAAAAAGGATAATATTGTCAAAAATAGGAAATGGTTAGGTAATTTGCGTGTTGAGGCCTGGTGCCCTGGATGTCAGTACTGTGTCTGAAGGGTGTAGGTTACTAGGCTAGGTTAGCTTTTGTGATATTCTGTTTTTTGCTGTTATATTTACAACATGATTTGGCTTGCTGTTTTTACATACCATCAACTTTCAACCTAGAAACAGGGCTTGGATGAATTGAGCACTAATTTTTCACATACGAGTATATACAGGACTGTAAAATGTAAAGAATGTGAATCTGAAAAAAAAACAAAGCGTTTTATAAGGATGAGATAGAAACATTCATTGTGAAAGTGATGAGCCAACAGCCACTGTGTCAAACAAGGTTATTGGTGAGAAAGTCGTTTGCAGAATAGAGTAAGTCATGTGGATATTTGTTCTGTTGATACGACCGTCTTTGTAGAGGAAAGAGGATATATCATCAAGATATAAACATTTGATAACTGCACTATATCCTCCCCTGGATGAGTTCATACCCCAGATAAGAAATAATGCATGAGAGAAGAACAGAATTGGAAAGATATTAAGAACGAAGAAATTATGAACATCAGTCTTCGTCACGAGCTTTTCAAGGAGTAATAAAAGTGACACTGACGGACGGGGAGAGAGAGAGAGAGAGAGAGAGGGAAAGAGAATCACAGCGGAGTCACGTAAATACTCCACTCTCAATGATGGTGTTTCTAAGTTACTGCCAGGGCTTTTGATATGAGGGGAGTTTTTTGCTCTCGTTTCAGTCTTTTTTCCCCTCTGTCATTTCCCATCCCTTTCAGAACAGCTCCAGTATTTTCTCCTATGAATCACGCTTTCACTATCACTTTTTTATTTTCAGTACAATATTATTATTTTTATACTGAGTTTATTATACCATCACCTTCTTCTGTCGACCTTATCTTTTATTTTCTATCTAACTATCTATGTATTGTCAGAAGCCTTAATCCCGTAAGGGGTGGCCACAAACAAATCGCCTCCTTTCGCCCTGTCCCCCCTCCGTTTCACTGCCCTGCTCCCATCTCACACCCCTTATTCTAATATACCTCTCCACTCCGTCCCTCCACCTCATACTTGGCCTCCTCCTCACTCTGGCCCCCTCCACCTCTCTCACATACACTTACTTTGTCAGTCTCTTGCCCTTCATCCTCTCCACATGGGTAAACCACCTCAGTATGTTTCTCCTAACGCATCCTATCACATCCACACCCACATCACAACGTTGCATCACTTCTTCATTTTGTCTCTCTTTCCATATGACTCCACATGCTCCTCTCAAATAACTCATTTCTACTGCTCTCACTCTTGATTTGTGTTCCTCCAACAAGGTCCAAGCTTCACTTCCATACGTTAGAGTTGGTATCATGATACTGTCATACTATTGCATTTCCATGTTCATTTCCCTGTTTCTTATCACTACTTTCAAAGAAATAGCAACTTTCTTCTCTGCTGTACCCTTTCAAGCACTTCAGCTTCTAAACTTCCATTCTTACTCATCACACTACCGAAGTACTTAAATGCACTTTCATTCTCCATTTCCTCCTCATCCAACCTCACTGTACATTCAGTGACTTCATTTCTTTCGAAGACCATAACTTTACTCTTCCCAACATTCACCTTTAGATGCCGTTTCTTACACACACTCCAAAACTCACTCACCAAGTCTTGTAGCTCCCCGTCGTCTTCACTGAACAACACAGTATCATCTGCAAACAACAGAACAGGAAGTTTCCACACACTGCCCTCTCTCATTAGAGCCGCTCCAACATCCACTGTCCTATATACAGATTCAACAGCCATGGAGACATGACACATCCTTGTTTCAATCCAACTTTCATATAGAAAAATTCACTCGGTTCACTATCCACACGGACTGCAGCCTTAGCACCCTCATACATACTCATCACGGCATTCAGCGACTTCCTATTTACTCCATATATTCTTAATACTTTCCACAATCCTTGTCCATCCACGCTGTCATATGCTTTCTCCAAATCCATAAAAGCCACATACAATTCTTTCCCTTTCCTAGAAACTTTTCCACTAAAGACCTGAGAATGAATAGCTGATCTACACAACCTCTTCTCCTCCTAAAACCTCCCTGAAATATGTCACTAACTCACTCAATAAGTATCCTATCATATACTTTTCCTATTACACTATGAAGACAAATGCCCCTATGATTACCACACACTTCTTTTCCCCTTTTCCTTTGCACAGGGGAAAAATTATACCTGACCTCCAATCCTCTGGGACAGCTTCCACATCCATTGTAATACTGTCTCTCCCCCATACTTCAGCGTTTCACCACACACTCCATCAATTCCTGGGCCTTTCCCCATTTTGACTTTCTTCATTGCTTCCACAACTTCCATCTTACTGATTTCTTCCTCTCTTTTCACATCCCACCTTTTCCCAGCCATTCCCAGCCACTTATACTTTTTTTACTTTCATTTTCTAAGTTCAACAATTCCTTAAAGTGTTCTCTTCATCTGCTCACTTTTTCTCCCTTCTCCACTGGTAATCTACCACTTTTATGTTTCACTTCCTGACTATTTTAACACCCTGTCCAACTCTCTTTACATCTTTCCAGAGCATTTTCTTGCATTCCCTCCACTTCTGACTCAAATTCCTTCCAAACTCCTCATCCACTCTCTTCTTACTCTCTTTTACTAATCTTTTCATCTCTCTCTTCCTCTTTACATTTAACTCTCTATTCTGTCTCTCAACTTCCTCCACGTCCCTGTATCTCACCCATTCACTATATGCTTTCTTCTTTTGTGCCACAGCCTGTCTCACCTCTTCATTCCACCATGCTGTTCCTTGCACCCCCTTTCGTCTTCTCTTCAACTCACACACAACTCACACGCTGCAAAGATTTCTGGTGTGAATATCTTGCACACACCTTCCATGTCCCCCATCTGCTCCATATCATACTCACCCAATCGCTCGTCCACTTCTCTCTTATATTCTGCCTTTTTTTTTTCTTCATCCTTTTGTAACCTTTCCACCCTCCTTGTAAGAACTACTTCCTCCTGTACTTCCCTTCTATTCTTCTATTTCATTTCAACCTTGACTTTCACCACCACCAATGCTCTTGCATCCATTACACACCTTCTCATTCTATCATCCACACATACATAATCAATCATTGCCTTCCATTCATTCAGTTCACCACCCACCCTTCTCATCACTCGCCATGTATACCTGTGGATCATTTTGTGTCTGAAGAGGGTATTGGCTATCACCAACCCCCTCCCGGAACAAATGTCCACTAGAGTACTGGCATTCTCATTGACTTCTGCAGGCACATCCCATTCACCAACCACTCCATCCACCTTCACATTCCCTACTTTTCCATTCATATCCCCAATCAAAAACACTCTTTCATTCCTTTCCATTCACACGTCCACATTTGTCCAGAACTCTTCTTTCAGTCTGCTTGCACGATCTTGCGTTGACACATACATGCACACAATCGCCCACATTTGTAGTCCAACTTTCAATCTTACCCACACAATTCTTGAGCCCACTGATCGATACTCTCTTATATTCTCCTTACATCTCTTGCACACAACAATACACACTTCTTTTTTTGCCCCCTCATCCTCACTCACTCCCGCGCATATACCCCATCCATACTCCCATTCTCTCTCACTCTCACCTCACCATTTAGTTTCAGTCAATCCACATACATCCACTTTTCCACCCTCAAGCACCTATACAATCTCTCTCTCTCTTTCACCTCATCATTTGCATTCTTACATTCCATGTTGCAATCCATACCATGTCCTTTGTTCGGTCCTTAGTCGTCACCTGTTGGTCAGTCCTGGTCCGCGGCTTCTTGTTCGTATTTTTAGTTAGTTTAGTTAGTTTTATTTTATTTAGTCTTAATCTCCAGTAATCGTTAATATTTCTTACTTTTCATTTTACCATTTGCTTCATTCCTTTTCTACCTTTTCCTACGCTTCTCGATTTTCTTTTATCTATATTTTCCTAAGGTTATGTTTCACTTTCTGTATGTTATTTTTATATAAATTCTCTTCCTTTACTAACACTTCCTAGCCAAGATGGTCTTTCTCTGCTTTGGTCGCGCAACAGACAGACAGACAAGTTTAACCTAGTGAAGAGGGATCACTATATTCTTTTTACTTTAATTCGGCTACAAAATGACATCTCTCTTCGGTTCTGAGTTATATCTATAGATTAATATTCGAATACGATGAGTCACGAAGAAGTGCCAAAGATATGACGTTAAGCAGCACTGTTGCCTTTTCCTACCACTGAGCTACGTGAAATAAATTCTTAAAAGGACGAAAACCTGGGAAAAGTTAGGGTAAGAAGAACATAGTTTTGGTGGAATTATAGAAAGCTGTAGGATTTCTCTGTTTGGAAGCTTCTCCTAAGCATAATAAAATAGTTTCGTTTTAGCAAGAATAAAGGAAAACAAGAAGTCTCCGTGGTAAAGAGGCTTATGCTTGTGTCCTTTCATCTCATCCCCACACTTCGATGACAGTCTCTCTCTCTCTCTCTCTCTCTCTCTCTCTCTCTCTCTCTCTCTCTCTCTCTCTCTCTCTCTCCTACGAGACTCTATTCAGGCTGATAAGAACGTGAACCAAAACATGAGTGAACGGAAATGAGTTTATTCCCAACAGGCTTCCGTTATGGCCTCCAATCAAGGTGCCATGATGAAGGTAGATGGGAAAAAACTTGCCCCTGTTTCTCGCGTGTTTTCTTTCACCTCCTTCTCACATCAGTCAAAATATTTGTACTTAAAACAATCTGAACTGAAGGATTTCAAGTAATCATTTGGAAACCCTCCATTACTATTTTTTCATCTGTCCACAAACAGAAAATTTATTCAACTTTGGGGAAAATTCTTACTTTAAAGTATGCAACCCATTCCGCTGCTATCAGACTAATTCTTTCAGCCTGGATTATTTTTTTCTTTTAGGAGTTAGAATCAATTACTTTTAACATCTTCAAGACGATACTGACTCTTAGATCAGGGAGCATCTCTAGAAACAACCCAGTCAATCAGTCACACGCAAGGTGGTTGACTCTAGTAAAGCCCATAGGATCCCGCATCCGTCTAGCACTTCTTTAGCTGTTGATTTTGCCAGATGATATCACAGTGCTTAAAAGGTGAGTGTCCACAGTAAAGTAAAGACCAAATTTGGCATTTTCGAAAGGTAATTTTGATGGGAATCCAAAAGGTTTGACCTAACAACATCACAATTATGAACTGGTAGGCGGAGGACGGCACACTAAGTTTCCTTCCAGGAAAATCCCACACACGGCAGCCCTGGGCAATAAAGGTCCAATGTGACCACTCGTAATAAAGGTGTTAAACTTGTCAGTCCTCCATCCATCCACTCATCTACCCAGTCATTCAATTTTCCAACCAGTTTGCATCTGTCCTTGCGCTTGTTCTTCCATGCAGCCACCCAACTAATTTTCCACCCCCTCATCTATCCTTGTACCTACCCGCCCAATCACCTATCTATCCATTCGTCTATTCATCCACACATCAGATATACTTGCATGAAGGCCACCATTCAGTCATGACTTTTTTTTTGTTTTGTTCAACAATCATTCTATCTCTTCACACATAAATCCAATATCCATATCTTTATTTGCCTTCTTGAAGACCCTTTACTTTAAACATTTCAACTTAGTCCCTTGAGAAAAAGGATGTCATTTTTATTTATTTTCGCTGTTACTTGATGATCTCACTTACTTTAGGAAAATATAAAAAATAAACGAGTTAAGGAAGGCTAATTTATCATAAACAGTTTCAAAACTATCTCCACAGAGTTTAATATGATCGTCTGGAGACAGCAAGAATTAAATGAAGTAGGTGTCATTGTATTTTTAATTAAAGGGGTAATTGCCCTCTGTTTACATATGATCGTTGATTTAAAACCATTATATATTCATTGCATTTCCATTTTCATAATATGCAATTATACATTCCGTTTCCATTTTCGTAACATACTTTTCTTGAGAATAGAACCCGTAGTTTTTCCAAAGAAAGGCCATGGAAATCTTTGGAGGAAATGTATGTTGAAGAAAATGTGTACTCTTTTGAGACAGGACCCATAAGTGTCCTTATTTTTTTTTTTTTTTTTGCGCGCGCGTGTAAATTCTGTATGTCTGTCTTTCTATCTCTCTCTCTTTCATTTTTGTTAATCCATCTGTCCAACTTTCCATCAATCTTTCACTCCATCTTCACTTTCTCTCTTCCAGTCGTTTGACATTCTTCCCTCTCTAACCTTCTTTCCTTCGTTCTTTGTATTTTCCTTCCATTTTATCTGTCCTATGCCCGTCTTTTTCTTGCTTCTCTCTTTCTTTTCCTTTCCAACTTCGTAATCATACTTAATTCTGTTCTTTCCAAGCTTCACTCTTTATCCTGTAATTCATGCCTCCTTCCTGCTTTCCTTCCTTGACCTCCTTAAATTTGTCAACACTTTCCATTCCTGTACTCCTTTCCTTCCGTCGCTTTCCTGCCTTTGCTCGCACATCCACATTCATTTCTTCTTCCCTTTCTCTCTCTCGCCAGCCTTACATACTTCACTTCTTCCTTCATCCCTTCTCTCATCTTCTAATTGTCCTTCATTCTGTACTACCTTCTTTCCGTCCTTCCCTCGTCTTTATTGCCTCTCTTTCCTTCTTCTCTTCCAAACCTTTCTTCCATCTTCCTCATAACTTTTTTTTT
>JAGKTI010015095.1:0-20890 GCA_018397915.1 Birgus latro | reverse complement strand
GAGAGGGAGGGGGAGGCCGAGGATGAGATGGAGGGATGGAGTGGAGAGGTATATGAGAGAGGGGGGTGTGAGTTGGGAGCGTGGTAGTGAAATGGCAGGGGACAGAGTGACATGGAGGCGATTTGTTTGTGGCCACCCCGTTCAGGATTGAGGCGTCTGGCAATAGATACATAGACAGACAGAATTTGAATTGAAATATTTATTGTAAAAGGCAAGGAGTTGTTGCATCTCCCGATATTTTTTTAAAAATAAATGCATTTAGCTGGGTAAATGCAAATAAAAGGTATCTTAATACTTGGGCTCTTGTTACATTATACAACAGTACCATTCTAAGTAAATTAGCGGTTTTGTTAGTGGTAAAGTGTTGGAAGTGGGGAGGCGAATGGAACAGTGGCTACAGAGGAGAGGGGGGACACGAGAGACAGCCAGGCGGGAAAAACATGTTATTTCATCTCGCAAGATGTCAGACTTTATTATGGATCACACCTACTCCATTGCTTTGATACCTTCGCCCATATCATCCATAAGTACTGTATATATATATATATATATATTTTTTTTATTTATTAGAGATGCAACAACTCTTTACCTTTTACAATATATATTTCCATTCAAATTCAACTTCCTCAAATTCATTGTCTGTTTAGGTGAAGTACAGATACATACTCATTTCATGTCTGTTTGTATAGTACAATGACAATACAAAACAACATTTGTGAGAATTAGAATATAAGGTACAACTGTGTTTTGTAAATATGATACTTCTGGTGTGAAATTGAAACCAACCAATCAAGTGACAAGAGTGCGCAGGTGCCACATTCACGAAAGTTGATCATCAGCCGGAAAAAAATCGAGTATAGCCTATGCAGTTGTCTGAGGACTGCTAGGAGAATGGAGCCCATGTTTATCTGTGAATCGCTTGACATCCCTATTTAGCCCCATCAGTACTTGCAGCACGTCTTGATGAAGTGTGGAAGCCTGGTTCTCCTTCTTACTGTTTGTGATTACAAAATGCTATTAATCTAATCTGACTATGTTTTGATAATGGCTCCTGCAAGTTAATCACTTCACACCTTTAATGCTCAGCATTTGTCAATAAGATACCAGCACATTATCTATTTTAACATTAAACAATGGTGCATTTTCATACCAAAATCTGAAAACACAATCTGGGCACCCTGCCTTTCAGGATGGGAGAAATCTTAACTGCCACCACCAGACGGTTTTATCAGATAAGGATTTTAAGTGGTCTTCCTTATGTTAACCCTCTACAAGAAGTCATTGTGTACCTCACTTTTGTAACTTCCAGATACTTTATTCTGCTTATGAATGAGTTCTGGCCATCTACTGTTTAAGAAACCAGGAAGAGTGATCTGAGCAAGGCCACATCACTCACGATGATTCTACTTTCACTATCGTCTACCACATACGAAGGTGACACGAAGTCATTATGTATGGCTCTCCGATATCCATGGATTCTTGTTTTCAAGAATTTAATCCCTACTTTCATAATAACGGGTTCTTTAAATCCACAGGCCTAGTTAACTGATAATACGCAATGCCCCTCCCTTGGCGAGAAAAGAACTGAATGACCTGACCTGCAACACCACCTCCACGTCGTAAGATTGACCCTTGGACTTTTGGTGACCCTGGAACCTTGACCCATTGTAGAGGAGGCTTCTTGTGACCCCAGGCTGACCAGAGTTTGCTGGGGGAGGCGGGTCGAGCGACGACATCTCCGTTTTAACAGGCATGGTAGACCCCCTTCTGCTGTTCCTTCAACATAAACAAGACCTAATTCCTGCTGGTAAGTTTGTTGTCTTTTAAAAATTATTATATATCTCCTTACTTTTAAGTATCCCATAATTTCGAATACAGTGTAAGAAACTGAACAGAAATGTCAGGTGTTTTCAGTGCGAAAATTATCAGTCTAATTGGAAAACCCTCAAATTAGCAAAGTAAATATTACTGGAACCTGAATCAGAGGCTCCTAGAGGTTGTCAGTTAAGGAGAAACTACGAAGTCACGATGTATTTATCTTGCCCTGATTACTTCCTTATCTAGGCTGCCATGATTACTTCCTTATCTAGGCTAACATTATCACACCATCTTATCGCATAAATATCTTTCTTTCAGATGACAATTTCTAAATGCACACAAAATGAAGATGATAAACTACCTACATCATACTGCGAAATACTTTTTGGCATAGTTTCATTCAGCCCATGTAAAGGGAAGGTAGAATATACGCTGAATTATTTTGGTATATCCCACGAAGGGGTGCTATTTGGAGCGGCGGGGGTGGAGAGGGGGGCAGTCGCGGGCCCCCCTCCAAGCTTTCTTTCTGGGACCCCAAATGACTGATTTATATATACGTGATAAGTGTGGTGAAGTATATCCAAAAATGTTAGGAGTAAACTAACAAAATTATCTGGGATCACTTATGAAAAATATATTTTCATATTAGCCATTTTTTCCCCCAAAAAAAAATCTAATAGAAAAACCCGCCACATGTATATCCCTTCAGGGACTTGTCCCCTGGGGGAAATAAGATCATAAACGCAATAAGGTCATAAATACCACCATATGTCAGAAACACCACAATATGTTAACAAATACCACTCACTGTATGGTCATGACACCACAATGTCATACAACCCACCACATGGTCATAGACACAAAAGGATCATGGTCTTAAACTCTTTACATGGTCACTAGACATAGCAGCATGGCCCTTGAAATACAGAGAGTTAGGGGTAAGGGCTGCACACCACCCGAACGCTGGTGCGGACATCAACACCCCCAGTTCCCAAAGAACCACCGGGGATCCGCCACTGACTCTAGCCCGGGAGAGGAACGGCACACCTGTATCCCTCCCCGACGCCCTTCTTACTTCCAACCGACTTCCCGGGAAGGTAGCAGTCGCTGGCGCCTAGTCTCCGGCCGGAAATCTACTCGCCAGTGGCTGGAGTTACCCTCCAGCCACTGCACTGGTATATGTTTGTCCGGGGGATGGGCTCTGCCCCCCCCCCCCCCACGCCAGCGTCCTCTGTCGCCATGCAGAGGACGCCCCCTTGTTTACTTACTGCCACCCTCTGACGGGCTCTCCACCCCGAGCCCGTGCCACACCAGTGTGGCGAATCTTTATAAAAAATAAAAAAAAAAAAAAAAAAAATTCTACTCGCCGTGGTACCGGCCATAGTTCATACCGGGAAAGGGGCAGAACCGGCCACAGTCCATTCCCCAGTTGCATCCCTGCCGCAGGGCCGCAGCACGGGCCACAAACCGTTTCGGTTGGGCAGGACAGGCCACCAGTCGTCTCCCCAGATCGAGTAGCGCTGCAGCACCGGCCACAAGCCATGCTGGGTACGAGGCAGGACCGGCCATCGTCCGTCCCTCAGCTACTAGTGCTCCTTGCTCTACAGTACAGGCCACTAGCTGTACCAGAGTTATAGTCCCTTGTAGGACGACGGCATTGGCCACTAGCCACGTCGAGCCAGAGGCAGAGCAGGCCATAGTCCACTCTTCTCCTACAGGAGATTCTCACTCCCCTTACGGAGACAGGATAGAGCGAGCTGTGTCTCGCGCTAGCCCTGAGTTCCAACAGGGCAGAGGAGCCACCGTGCCGGCCACTAGCCGTACGGGGGAGGCAGAGTTGGCCACAGTCCACTCCTCACCCTCTGTTCCCAGGATATCTCCCGACGGGGAAGTCCCTTGCCTGGCCCACCTGGTTTCCTGTGGCCGGGCGGGATGCACCCCCTCCCCTGCAGAGGGAGCGACTGGGGGAGACCCTTTCCCAGAGCCTTGATGAGGCCTTACCCAAAGCCTTAGTTCCCTTCAGCTCCGCCAGTGTGAGCAGCAGCCGAGGCGGAGCTCCAGCAGACGTAGCAGCCAGCGTCGGGCCTTGTCGACCACTCTCCCAGCCCGAGGTTCCCGTGAGGTGGCCCTGACGGCGCCGCCGCCCTCCAGCCATTGCCGCAGTCCAGCCACCCCGGGTTCCAGTACCCTGGGTCCTCAGACACCCTGGAAGCCACCCCGCACACCAGGGCACAACTTACCTGCTGGTGGGACCTCTCCGGACCCGTCCCAGACCCGGCGTCAGACCCGCCTCCTGGCCCTCTTTGGACCGAGCCCCTAGCCCCACACCTACGTGTGGGGCCCTGTGAAGGTGTGTCTCTCTGTTCACCCTCCTGTTGGAGGGATCAACCTTCGGCCCACCAGTGATAGTGAAGAAGAGACTTTACCAGTGTGCACCTCTTAGACCCAGATACTGTATGTGTATACAGTTGTATGTGTAACCCGAGTGATTCCTTGCAGTGTGTTCTCGTGATTAAGTGACCAGAAAAGCCCAGAGTATAAGATTGGACTAGCCCACTAGTGATCCTGATCTATACTATATCACGGACGGAGTCCCATGCGACCCCGCTTGTGCAATGTCACTCATCCCCCCCCCCCCTTGATTGACCACTATGGGGACCAAACGGAACAACTATACTGTATCGATCGTGCCATCCTCTTCATTATTAATTCTCTCCCTTCCCAGTGTAATGGCATGCCAGTGTTCGTAAAGCTACCCACACCGTGTCCTTTGGAAACAGCACCCACAAAGTGATCGTGCCACCCCTTGTTTATTAATCCTTCCCCTCCCCAGTACAGGCACGTTAGTCACCGTGTGTCTAGCCATTTCCGAGTATTTCTCTAAAATACTGCAGTCCCCCCTCTCAGTGCACTACAGCACAGCCGGCTCCTTCCATGATAAACTGCCAACCAGATTTGTATCTATCGACATACTGTTAATGTAAAGTGAACCCTTGTATCAGTGCCGTCCAGTCCTATACTATATTGGGAAATTGTAACGAGAACTTCTGTGTCCGAAGTACAGTATAAGTATAATAGAAGACCGTATACTGGTGTGTTCTACCATACTTTCCCTAGGCCGGTATAGAGACAGATTCTAATTCAGTAAAACCTTGTACTAACCCATCTCTGGCCAACCCAGAATCTATTGTATCTATCTATCTATCTATCTATATACCTAGGCTGCTTCCCCCAAGAAAAGGGAGGTAGCCGAGACAGGTCACCACACTACCAATTTACTCATCCACTCATACACATTCATTTGCATCTTAGCCCTAAAGGGTGGAAGGGACAGATCCTCACCGCACCACACCGCACGAGGGTCAATGTCACTACGCAGTGCAGTCAGTGACATCTGCAGCAGGGCCCGACAGCAAAGCTGGTTTACCCCTGCCACATCATACTGTATCCAGCCCCTTACCTGCACCTGACCTGATCAGCTGATCAGACAAAATGCAGGAGAATATGCCCTCAGCTACATCATCATTTATTCATTCACAATTTCTCTCCATTCATTTCTATCACTCACAGCCACTCTTCCTTGCTCAACAGACAACCCTCTCACATCCAACGCTCTCTTCGCACTGTCCATCCATCCTATTCGTGGTCTTCCTCTCAGCCTTACACCTCTCACATCAGATCTAGTTATCTTTTTCACCAATCGCTCATTATTCATTTTCCCCATATGCCCAAACCATCGCAACACCCTCTGTTCAACTCGATCAGCCATCTCCCGAACAATTCCATTTCTCCTTCACACTTCATCATTCCTCACTCGATCCATACGCGTCACTCCACATATACTCCTCAAACACCTCATCTCCATTACATTCAAACTTTTCTCTCTGTTACACCCATATTCCATGTTTCTGCCCCATATAATGCAGTCGGTACCACAACACCCTCATACAGCCTTCTCTTTACATCCATTCTGAGTGAACGACATCCAAACACTTTTTTCATTCCTCCCAGCACCTTTCCAACTTCATTCATTCTAAACTTCACTTCTGCATCAATTCTTCCATCTGCAGCAACATGTGACCCTAAATACTTAAAACACTCAACCTCCTCAAGCAACTCACTATTCAAAACTATATTCATCCTCCTACCATCTACCAACCTCGTACACTTCATCACTTTACTCTTATTCTCATTTATTTTCAGTTTCCTCCTTTCACACACCCTTCCAAATTCCTCTACCAACTGTTTCAATCTCTCCTCTGAATCAGCCACCAGTGCAGTATCATCCGCAAACAGCAGCTGCTTCAGATTCCACTCTCTACCATCATTCACCAGACTCAGTCCTCCACCTAACACTCTTGCATTCACCTCCCTTACAACACCATCCATATAAATATTAAACAACCAAGGCGACATCACACATCCCTGCCGCAGCCCCACTCTCACCGGAAACCAATCACTTGCAGTATTTCCCACTCTTACACACGCACTACTATTTGCATAAAAACTTTTCACTCCTTTTAGTAACCTGCCATCAAGCCCATTCAATCTTAAAACATTCCACAAAGCCTCCCTATCAATTCTATCAAATGCTTTCTCTAAATCCATGAATGCCCAAAACACATCCTTACCTTTCGCTAAATACTTTTCACACACCTGTCACAGCAAACACCTGATCCACACACACCCTCCCTCTCCTAAAGCCACACTGCTCATCACCAATCACTCCCTCTGTACCCTCTCTAACTCTCTTACTTAACACTCTACCATACACCTTACCTACCACACTCAACAGACTTATACCTCTAAAGCTAGTACATTCATACTTATCACCCTTACCTTTATACAATGGGACCACACAAGCACTTCCCCAGTCAATTGGCACCATACCTTGCACAAAGCACACATTCAACAATCTTACTAACCAGTCAACAAATGTCGCTCCACCACATTTCAGACATTCCACAGCACACCCATCCATACCTGCAGCTTTCCCTGTTTTCATCTGCTTTACTGCCTCTTGCACTTCCTCCATCGTGATCAAAGATTCATTCAACTCTCCCAACACATCTACAGTATTCCTTGCACCCTTCCATCTATTGTATCTAGTGTTGTAATATTTGTCTCTGGGAAGATATTTGTAACAGTTCACTGCCTTGTTTTTGTACCCAGTCCTTTCCTTAGAAATGCCAACCCGGTCTTGAATAAGAACCCACTGTGAGTCTTCGTATTTGATGGGACGAGACGTCGCCCCTCAGAAACGCGATAGGTAATAAGTTCACCTCTCGCCCACGTGTACAAGGGATGAGAAGTTGACCCACAAATACGTGGCATAACACTCCTATACACCACTACATGGTCATAACCACCATCTTATGATAATTGTAATACTGCTTGTCCCTTGATCACGAGCGACTGAGCTGAGGTTCTTTTAAAGACCGGGTCTAGCGCAAACAACTAGAGGAACAGGGCATAAAAACTCTGCTGAACCCTTATACGTATATTACCTTAGTTACACAGCACTGAACAAGATATAGATACAATATCATACAATACACTATTCGGGCACAAAACTCAAATGGACTTGAGGACTTGGGTCTGGGTGACTGGATACTCGGGCAGCTCACAGGTGTTGGCCAGGTTTGGGGTGAGTCCCATCACAGGTGTCATAACGCCGGAGGCACGGGACTCTTGCCAGGGGCCGGGTCGTCTGGGCTGGACTGCTGGGCGGCGTAGAGGGAGGCCCTTTCCTGGTGGGGCCTGTCATGGTGTTCAGCTCTCGGGCCTAGGGCCGAAGAGGCCGAGCAGGCATGCTTGCTTGTGCCTACTCCGGCAAGTAGAGCTCTGGCCGATGGGGCTGGGGAGGTCATGCTCTGGGGTCCTGGGGACGCCCCTGGGTGTCTGGGGGCTGCAGCTTGCCTCAGGTGGAGTTGCCGTCAGGGAAATCTGACAGCTGAGGAGCGGATGGTGGCCTGCTCTGCCTCCTCGACACAGACGGTGGCCTGTGTCATGGTGCTGTCTGGGATTGTGGAATAAGCCCCACCTCGAACCTGGCGGGCTGTCTCGGCTGGAGTGTAGGCGGCCAGAACTGCATTCCTGGCAGGTCGTAGGTTGAGGGTGAGAGGGATGCAAGGCAGTCAGGGATGTGAGCCCGTCTTGTCCTGAGGCTATGCGTGCCTTACCTTCCCCCTGGTGGTCTCCTAGGGTGGTTATTGCGAAACCCCTCCCTGAGTCTCCCGTGGGGGTGGGCATTTCAACCATCGGTGGTGGGAATCACCGTCGGGGTAGGACCACGGCAACCTCTGGCAGCAGGAGTTGCGATCAGGGTGGGGCTGCGGCGACTTCTCTGTCGGGATTCCACCAGGCAGGGACGCCCTCGAGAGGCTGATTGTAGGGCAAGGACTCCGGGACTACCGAGAGGGCCTCGCCAACACTCCTCCACTAGCAGGTCCTCCAGGGGCTCACCTCTGTGGGGAGAGAGAGAATATCCCACCCGGTCACAGGAAGGGTGGTGGGCCAGGCAAGGGACGTCCCCTTCAGGAAACGCCCTAGAGACAGAGGATGAGGAGCAGATGATGGCCTGCTCCGCCGCCCCGTGTGGGCTGATGCCAACACGGCGGTTCCCCTGTCTCTTAGAGCTACAGGGGAAGAGCGGGTGGTGGCTTGCTCTACCCTGCTCCCTGAAGAGGGGAGTGAACTTCCTGTAGGTGAAGAGCGGACGGTGGCCGGCTCAACCTCGAGCCTGACATGGACGGTGGCCTGTGTCGCAGTCCTACAGGAGGTGGCAGCTGAAGGGCAGACGATGGCCTGCCGTATCTCACACCTGACACAGGCAATGGCCAGTGTCACGGCACTGCCCCTGGGGGATAGTGCTGGAGAGGAGCGGACAGTGGCGTGCATTTCCTCTAGTCCGACACGGACGATGGCCTGTGTCATGACCTGCAGGGGATGGTAGCTGAGGAGCAGATGATAGCCTGCTCTTCCTCTAGCCCAGCACGGATGGTGGCCTGTGCCGTGGCACTACTCGGGATTGTGAGGACGATCCCGCTCCTTACTTGACGAGGGTTGCTCTGGCCAGAACCTAGGTAACTTTCCCTCTGTACCTGGAGCGGCGTTGGTTCTGAGCGAGAGGGACATATGGTAGCTGTACAGGTAAGCTGGTCATGCCCGGAAACGCTCTGTGCCTTACCTGCCTCCCAGTTGGTTCCTCCTCAGGTGGGGGGGTTGGTGTCATCTGCCTCACTGACGTTTTCTGTCTCTGCTCGGGTGGGGGGGCTTGCGTGGTCCGCCTCACTGATATTTTCTGTCTCTGCTTGTATTTCAGTCATAAACACTACCACATGGTCAGGGTCATTATCACCACCATATGGTCATTCCACTAAATGGTCATAAACACTACCACATGGTCATGAGCACCACCATATGGTAGGGCAGAGGGTGGGAATATGAAACACGGTGGTAATATGAAAATCTTAGTTGAAAAGTGCTGTCATCCATTGGCAACTGAATTCACAGGCCACCAGAGTGTTCTGGAATCACTTACTCGAGGTGAGGTGCTCTGAGAGGATATTGTTAACTTTTCACAGTGAAACTTTTTTTTTTTAAGGTAAGATTCAAAACTTATCCTATATAAGTTGATATATATGGACTATGATATATGAAATGCACGCCACCAAGACATTCCGCCCGAGTATGACTCCCACCCTAGGAGGAGACAACCAAGGGGCTACAACAGTGAGCGCGTGCTCAGCACGAGATGGGCCTACTTCTACCTTTGCCTTATGCCCCTCTCATGCTCGGGTGCCTTGCCTGGGAGGGAGCAGTCATGGCACATTACACATCAGCCGGACCACCCCTCACCAGGTTCAGGGTGGGGCTAACTCCTTGGCTCGATCGGTAGAGAGGTGGGCTGCAGTTCCGACGGACCCAAGTTCAAATCCACGCTGGGGCAGGGAACAGTTTAAGGATTTGAATTTCATTAAATCAGGCTTTACTGATCTACCAGAAGACCTGCCGACATGTCGTAAAAATACCCCCGCTAATACCAATACACCAGTCCTGTATGAAACAGCCCTAGCGTGTATTCAATATGGACGGTGGGTGTTAGCGCCGAAGTGGTGACATGTAGAGGTGTATGGTATGTAGGAGGACTGCTGGGCCTTGATAGCAGGCTGTGAAGCTTATGCCCAGGGTCAGACACATAAAAAAAAAAAAGACAGCATCCCCGAGATGGCCACCAGCTGTCCAATTGCTGCTTCTCTTCCTCCATCATACCGAGTGACGGCCACTAGCTGCACACGGGGAGAGACGGGCACTAGCTGCACACGGGGAGAGACGGGCACTAGCTGCTCTCAGAGTAAATACCCTCCAAGGAAGAGGGCTCTGGTGATGGCCACTAGTTACATCATCAGGCAGGTGATGGCCACTAGCCACGCCTCACCTGGCTCCAGCAGAAGGGACCCGACTTTTTTTTTCTTTTTTTTTTATGTGTCCGACTCTGGGCATAGGCCTCACAGCCTGCTATCAAGGCCCAGTGGTCCTCCCACAATCTACATGTCACCACTTCGGCGCTTAACACCCACCGTCCATAGTGAATACATGCTAGGGCTGTCTCATACAGGACTGGTGTATTGGTAATAGCGGGGTCATTTTTACGACATGTCGGCAGGTCTTCTGGTAGATCAGTAAAGCCTGATTTAATGAAATTCAAATCCTTAAACTGTTCCCTGCACCAGCGAGGATTCGAACCTGGGTCCCACGGGACCGCAAGCCAACTCTCTACTTGGGTGACGGGCACTAGCCGCACCTGCAGGAGGTGACGGCCACCAGCTGCATCATCCCTGCGGTCCCTAAGAGAAGTGGGACATCAGTGACGGCCACTAGCCGCACCTGCACCCCCATGATGGCCACCAGCCGCACCCATGGGCGCCTGACAGCCACCAGCTGCACCAGTAGACGTGTGACGGTCACCAGTTGCATTCCGCCCACCGCCAGCCAGGGGCACAGACCTTCCATGACTGCCACCAGCCACACGAGGGAGGAGACGGCTGCCAGCCGCTCCGATCTCCGTGTCCTAGGGGACTTGGCGATGGCCACCAGCTGCGCCGAGGAGGGAACAGCTACACGCCGCCACTCGCCCCTTACCCCAGTGCCTTCCCCTCCTGAGGATTTCCCAGGCTCGTCCACCTCCATCTATGGTGAGGCGGGTTTCCTCACCCCTTCCTTGTCCAGCAACACCTTCCTAGAGGAGCAGCAGCTGGAGGAGGTCTGGAGAGGTCCTCTGATACCTGGGGTTTGTGCCTTACAATCGGCTCCCCGGAAGTCCCCAGCCTTGACGGAGTCTACACCAGCAGGACGCCAACTATAGAGACATGGAGGCCCAGTCAACTATAGAGACTGCAGCCTCCAGACCAGCCGGGACATCCCCAGGACCCCAGGGTGTGACCTCCCCCGCCCCACCCGACGATGACCATCATGGCAGAGTGGGCACCAACAGGTGCGCCTGCTCTCTCTGTTCGGGCCTAGCCCTTAGGCCCGATCCACAGGCCCCAGTAACGGACGCCCCCTACCATGCTGCCCTGCTGAACACTCCTGGATGACCCAACAGCAGCCCGGCCTCCTGACGAAGGCCCCAGATGACACCAGCGAAAGACGATCTCCTGATGAAGGCCCTCCCAGGGCGGCCCAGCTGCAGCCAGCCTCCTGACAAAGGCGGCCCTCCCCCAGGACCTCCAGACGCTGGGCCTACTGGAGAAGCAACCTACGGCTACGTTACCTGCCCCAGAGTCCCTTGGCCCTGTCCATAATATTGTACTGTTTCTTGTGTATTGTGTGGCACTGTATTATATTGTGTCTAGTTTCCAGAATTAAGGTAATATACGTGTAAGGTTTGTTGCCTGATGTTTTTATGCCCTGTTCCTCTAAGTTGCCTTAAGTATACCCAACCCGGTCTAGAAAGAGGACCCTGCTCTAGGCGCCATGTGTAAGGAGCGAGTAGTCGTCCCTTAAACATGCCGCATAGTACTGGTGGCTAGCGGTGGTTCTTGATCCGGTGGGTGGCAACAAGGAACAAGGGAAATCACGGCAAAATGGCGACAAAACCCCACGTTCAAATACTTAAGTTCGACCCTGACCAATATGACATCCACACATACCTAGAAATAGTCAAACCACTTTTGGACACAGGGTTCGACACAGACTGGCAAAGAATATTAGTAACTCTGCCACTTCTGGGCAAAGCAGTAGCCACTATGGCACCAAAAATCGTCCCGGGGCTGACATGGGCGGAATTTACCAAACTATTGACCCAAGCAGTCACCTCTTCGTTAGGAAAAGTCGTTGTTTTATCACAGCTCGACTCCCTAACCTATGACGGAAACCTTGACAAGTCACTCATCCAGGCCAGGTGACTCATCACTGCAGTTTACCCAGAATATAGTAAGGAAACCTGGGAGCAACATGTCTTCAACACCCTGATCAGGATCCTCCCCATTGCTATCAGGGAGCACTTTACTATACACGACCCCAAGGGAGACCTGGACAATGATATCCAGCTCGTACGTCGCCTCCTGGTCTCCCGTACCACTCCACAACAGATCGGCATTGTGAGTAAATTCCCCACACAGAAAACAGCGCCGCCACGCAACCCTCAGCCACCTCCAGTCCAGCCAAGTCCTCCACCAGCACCCTCTATTCCCAGGGCCCACCCCTCACGCAAGTGCCCTGACACCAGGGAAAAAACTTGATTTCCATCAGTGCTTGAGAATTCACTGTATGCAGCCACAAATGCCCCCTCCACGACATTTGGAAGCAGCTCAAGGCTGCTCAGTGCAAGAAAACCACACAGGGGCACTGTAAGATCTCATCCATGGACGACGAGGGCACTTAGGACGATGCCCCAACGGCCACCTGCACCAACCCTGGGGACACGGGACCCGAGGACGACAATACACCCCAGCAGCTGGATTTTTAGGATCGCCCCCGCACCTCCCCACGGTGGTGGGGGCCACCTCACAGAATTACTGCCCCCTAGTCTATAACAAGATGAGACTGAGTGGGGTAAAGGTGAGGATTTTGGTCGATACGGGAGTGGCCAGGTCCTGCCTCTACACTCACTCTTACTCCCATCACCGTTTGACCTTCGGCCCACTTTTCACCACCTCAGCTCACCTTGTGGATGCAGGGGATGGCCCCCTACCCGTATGTGGGGAGACTCGGGCCCTACATGCAGACACCCATCAACAGGTCTCTGCACTACACCAATTAATCATTTTCAACTCATCCTGTTGTGCATTTGATGGATACCTGGGGCTGGACCTCTTGCAAAAACTCCAAACGCATACTGACTGCTACAAGCGTCGCCTTTGATTTAACCAACCTCCAGACTCCAGTCCCCAGCCTCTTTCCACTTGCATACCCCCCCCTTCCACCGTCCCCATCCCTAGCCCCCTTTCTTCCCCCCCACCCCATCCCGCCTTCCCCACTACCATCGCTTCCACCCTAACCTTTCCCCCTCACCACGAGGCCTGGCTACGTTTAAATAGACCCACCGGGACCTCCATCCTATTCTCCCCAACCCTACCCCCTGGAACCCTTTCCTCCGGCTTACTCTCCCCCACCTTCCTTCCCCCTCCACCATGACGCGACGGACGCGCATCGCGAATGTCTCCACCACCTCACTCACCCTACCCAGAGGATTAGTGGTGGGAGAGTCCTGCACACCACCTCGCTCCCCTCCCCTCCCTCCCCCCCTGCCCCCTCACCTCTCACCTCATCAAGCAGACAGCCTCTGACACTTACTCCTGGACTTTCAGGACTTATTCGTGTCAGGTCCAGCAGATATTGGCCACACAACCTACCTGATCCACGAGATCCACACCGAAGGACCACCCATTCGCCAACCATCAAGGCATAAAAACCGTAAGCAACGAGCTGAGGAGGACTGGCAGGTCCAGGAGATGCTAGATGCCGGCGTTATCTCACCCTCCACCAGCCAGTGGTCCTCCCCCATCGTTCTCGTCAAAAAGAAAGACGGGACTCTGAGATTCTGTGTGGACTACCGACGCCTCAACGACGTCACCATCAAGGCCGCCACACCACTCCCCAGATAGACGACTCCTTCGACTCTTTCTATGGGGCATTCTGGTTCTCCACCTTAGACCTCCAATCAGGATATTGGGAGGTCCCAGTTCACCCAGACAATCGTGGGAAAACAGCTTTCTCCACGAGCAATGGGAAGCATTACGAGTTTAATGTCCTTCCCTTCGGACTCTGCAACGCCCTTGCCACCCTCTCACAGAGTCCGTGCTCAGTGGCCTCACCTGGGAGACTTGCCTAGCTTACCTGGATGATGTCATCGTTTTTAGTAAGACCTGGGCCAACCACCTCCATCGCCTCAAGCAGGTCTTCATATGCATCCGACAAGCTGGGCTTACACTTCGACCTTCCACATGCGTCCTGGTGGCCCGCTCAATTGCCTTCCTGGGACACATAATCTCCCAGGAAGGGATAGCCCCCAATTCCGACAAACTCTGCGCCATTGCGGACCTCCCCCTACCTAAAGACGTACAAGAAGTCCGAGCTTTCTTAGGGCTTACCTCCTACTACAGACTGTTCGTCAAAGGCTTTGCGGACATCGCCAAGCCCCTCCATGGTATGATTAGAAAGGGCGAACCCTTCATGTGGACGGAGGAACGAGTCTCCGCTTTCAACACCCTGAAGACTCGGCTCATCACCGCCCCATCATTGCCTTTCCTGACTATACCTTGCCCTTCCATCTATACACGGATGTCTCCCTCATAGCAATCGGCGCTGTCCTTGCCAAGGTCCAGGAAGGGCGAGAACATATCATTGCTTGTACCAACTGTACTCTCAACGAAGCAGAGAGAAACTACGCTAACACTAAGCGCAAATGCCTCGGCATAATTTGGGCACTCGAGCGCTTCTGGACCTACCTATCCAGCACAAAGGTCACTATCATCACAGACAATGTCCCTCCAATGACTCTGCCAATCTAACACCCAGAATGCACAGCCCATCCGGTGGAGGGAGACACTTGAAGAATTTCACTACGAAATCTCCTTTCGTCCCGGCAAACTCCACACCAATGCCGACGCGTTGTCCAGACTTCCGGTGCATTCCATCCGCACCAAACCGGATCTTGTACAACAATGGCGGAATCAATACTGCCCCAGCTGGATGCCCCCACAAGTCTTCACCAAACTCCGTCAACAGGATGACTATCTTTTCACTCCGACGGGACACATCGTGCTCGATCCCAAAACCGCCCTAGATACCCTGATCCACCTCCACTCCAACAACGGCATACACATGGGCACCAAAAAGCTACTACAGGTATTTCAGGACACATACTGGACCCCAGGCCCCTCCAACCTGGCCAAACAAGTGGTTCAAGACTGTCAGGCCTGCACCATAGGCAAGGACATCACACTCATGCCTGACCCCACGGGAAAACTTACAGCCCACAAGCCCTGGCAACTACTGGCTGTAGATGTAGTCGGCCCTCTACCCCCTAAAGCCGGCTACCGATACATAGTCACGTTCGTGGACACCTACTCGAAATTCCTCATCGCCTGCCCAGCCAAGGAACACCAAGCTATGGCAGTAGCCGAAGTCCTCGTCCGCAACGTCTTCCCGTATTTTGGTATCCCTCAGGTGCTGTATTCGGACAACGC
The DNA here is from genome assembly GCA_018397915.1 of Birgus latro. Taxonomy (NCBI): domain Eukaryota; kingdom Metazoa; phylum Arthropoda; class Malacostraca; order Decapoda; family Coenobitidae; genus Birgus; species Birgus latro. The sequence continues at coordinate 5,378 of JAGKTI010015095.1, read as the reverse complement.
TCCGGAATTCAGTAACAAAATATGGCAGGAACTCGCCACCATAATTGGATACCAACTCTCCCACGCCTCTCCCTATTGGCCCAAAGGGAACGGAGTATATGAGAGGAACCACTGCACCCTCTTGAACCAAGTGCGGACCCACATAGAGGAAACAAAGAACAAAGACTGGCCCGCCCACGTCAAGATCATGCAGTGGGGAATGAATTCCTGCCCCCGAGACGATGACATCTTTCCCCACAAACATATGTTTGGGGAAGCCCCTCTTCTCCTACCCTTACAACACCACCTCAAGCCCCCCTCCACATCCCCAATGTCTGACCCCCTTCACTATCTTAGAAGAAGGCTCCACCACCTTCAGAAGCAACAAGACCTGCAGCCAGACTTCAGCCCCTACAAGCCAGGAGATTTAGTAGTTGTGGCAAAACTTCCAACCCCCCAAAAGTTTGCCCCTCGCTTCATGGGACCCTACACAGTTAGCCACGTCCCCAACTCTTACCAAGTCACCATTAATTATCACAACCCCCGCCGCACCTACCGCAACAGGCATGTGTGACTCTACATAGCCGGTGCATCCCCTCCCACCTCGCCCCTAAACTCACCAGCCCCGCTGCTTCGTCATCCCCCGCAACCCCTAGCCCACTATCTGACTCATACACTCTCTACCTCACGCCTTCCTCCTCATCCGCACCTTCCCCCACCTCCTCCACAACCTCACCTCACTCCCCCTCCCCCTCCTCACATACCTCTCCTCCCCCCACGGCAGCCTCACCTCATCCTTCCGCCCGCACTACCACACCTCCACCACCAAACGCACCATCGCGCCAAGCAATTCACTTGCCACCACCGCTCACACCACCATGCTTCCTAAATCCTACCCACACCACCCCACCTACACCACCCCCTCCACGCTGCACCAGCGCGCCTCACCTACTCCCCAGCACCCCCGACACCTCACCATTGACCTCCCGCACACCACCACCCCAGCCGTCGACACATACCACCACCGCATCGCACAACCTCCCCCACCCCACACCCACCCTCACCACCATCGTCACCAGGTCGGAACGAGTCTCCCGCCCTCCACCCCAAAACACCACCACCTCTTCACCCACGCCATCACCTACACCCACACCACCAAACACAACCCCCATAACATACCGTATACACCAGGTCCAGTGGAAAACTCCATCAAACCCACTCCCAAGGGACAACTTCGGCTCCGCCCCTCACCAGCAGCATAAAACGCCAGCCACCTCACCAGTGGCCAGCATTCAGCTGGACCACACCGACGCCTCACCGCCACCAACCATGAAAATCCACCATTTCATGTGGGTTCCTGCTAAGGGGAAGAAACAGCGCGTCAGAGGAACCCTCCACCTCCTTCGCCTCCTTTGGGAGTTGACCCAGCCCTCGACGCTCTTCATCACCTACTCCCACCAGCACCAACCTGACACCGTCACACCCCACTGGACTTCTCTCCTTCACCACCTCACACCACAACACCGGACCACCACCACCACCGAGACTTACTACCTCTAGGCACGGGGATGTGACCTCTCCCCCTCTGACGGTGGTGAGATGCGCTCTGCCAAGACATTCCACCTGAGTATGACCCCTACCCTAGGAGGAGACAACCAAGAGGCTATAACAGTGAGCGTGGGCTCAGTGCGAGACGGGGCTACCTCTACCTTTGCCCTATGCCCCTCTTGTGCTCAGGTGCCTCACCTGGGAGGTAGCAGTCATGGCACATTACACCTCAGCCGGACCAGCCCTCGCCAGGTTCAAGGTGGGACTAACTCCTTAGCACCAGACAGCATCCCCAAGACAACCACCAGCTGCTCACTTGCTGCTTCCCTCCCTCCATCATATCGAGTGATGACCACTAACTGCTCTCAGAGTAAATACCCTCCAGGGAAGAGGGCTCCGGTGATGGCCACTTGCTGCACCATCAGGGAGATGACGGCCACTAGTTGCGCCTCGTCTGGCTCCAGCAGAAAGGACTCGACTTGGGTGATGGGCACTAGTCGCACCTGCGGGGAGGTGACTGCCACCAGCCGCATCATCCCTGCAGTCCCTAAGGAAAGTGGGATATAGGTGACGGCCACTAGCTGCACGTGCACCGCCGTGACGGCCACCAGCCGCACCTGCACCGCCGTGACGGCCACCAGCCGCACCCGGGGTGTACTCCTCAAGGGGCACAGCTCTTGGGTGGTGGCCACCAGCCACACTCCGCCCACTGCCAGCCAGGGGCACGGACCCTCCATGACGGCCACCAGCCACACGAGGGAGGAGACGGCCACCAGCCACTCTGATCTCCGTGTCCTAGGAGACTTGGTGACAGCCACCAGCTGCGCCGAGGAGGGAATGGCTACACGTTGCCTCTTGTCCTCTACGCTAGTGCCTTCCCCTCCTGAAGATTTCCCGGGCTCATCCACATCCACCTGTGGCGAGGCGGGTTTCCTCGCCCCTTCCCTGTCCAGCAACACCTTCATGAAGGAGCAGCAGCTGGAGGAGGTCTGGAGAGGGCCCCCGCTACCTGGGGTTTATACCCTACAACCGGCTCCCCAGCAGTCCCCAACCTTGACAGAGTCTACACCAGCAGGACGCCGCAGATTATCCCTGACGGAGGCCCAGCTGACTAGAGACCACAGCCTCCAGACCAGCCGGGACATCCCCAGGACCCCGGGCGTGACCTCCCCCCACCCCACCCAATGCCGACCAGCACTGCAGAGCAGGCACTGACAGGTGCTCCTGCTCTGTCTGTTTGGGCCTAGCCCTTAGATCCGATCCACGGGCCCCAGTAATGGGCGCCCCCTACCACGCCGCCCCGCTGAACACTCCTGGACGACCCAGTGGCAACCCGGCCTCCTGACGAAGGCCCCAGATGACACCAGCGAAAGACGATCTCCTGACGAAGACCCTCCCTGGGCGGCCCAGCCACGGCCGGCCTCCTGACAAAAGCCACCCTCTCTCGGGACCTCCAGACGCCGGGCCTACCGCAGAAACAACCTACGGCTTCATCACATGCCCCAGAGTCCCTCGGCTCTGTCCATAATATTGTACTGTATCTTGTGTATTGTGTGCCACTGTATTATATTGTCTAGTGTCCAGAATTAAGGTAATATACGTGTAAGGTTTTTTTCCTGATGTTTTTATGCCCTGTTCCTCTAAGTTGCCCTAAGTATACCCAATCCGGTCTAGAAAGAGGATCCCGCTCTAGGCGCCGCGTGTAAGGAGCGAGTAGTCGTCCCTTAAACACGCCGCATAACAATATATAGTGTGTTGATTATTCATAAGATCACCTGTTAAAATGGCATAGTTAGTTGTCTGGAAAAAATTTCTAGCCTAGAATTTCTACTAGCTCATTTTGAAAATGGTGTTGGGTGGCATTATGGATCAGCGTGTTCCATATTACCACCATTCCTTTTACCTTGTTCTTTATTACCAACATTCCTTTTACCTTGTTCCTTATTACCACCATTCCTTTTTTTTCTTAGGTTGCTATGCCAAGGAAGAAATTGGGGCCAAGGCAGAAATGGCAGCCAGAAGACATGCTCAGTGCTATAAGAGCTGTCCGTGAAGGCACAAAAATGTTGAATGAAGCTGCAAGGAGCTTTAAAGGCGAAAGGTATGGCTGGTGTTGATCTAATTGTTTTGGCAAACCAAAAGTTAGGAAGAAAGCCTACTCTTCCTCTAGAAATCGAGGAGCAACTGGTAGAATATTGCCTGTTAATGGAAAGAAAATTCTATGGACTGACTCACAATGACATATGGCGGATGGCTTATCAAATGGCAGAGAGAATTGGGATCAGCAATCCATTCAGTGACAATATGGCTGGCAAGGCGTGGTTTGATCACTTCATGCATAGACACAAGAATAAGATTTCTAAAATGCACACCAGGTTAGTCCTCCACCCACGAAGGGATGACAGAGGTGCGACCCCCATCCCAGGAGGGAACAACAGGGAGGCTGAAAAGGAGCGCACAAAGTCAGGGTCACAGAGGATTATCTCCCCCACTGCCCTACGCCCCTCTCGCCAGCAGCCAACACCAACCAGAGTGTGCAGTACCAGCGCACTACACTCCAGCCATGCCAGTGCTCCTCAGGTTCAGGGTGGGGCTAGCTCCATGGCCCCAGACAGCATCTTGGTGACAGCCACCAGCCGACATCTGGAACGAGACGGCCACCAGCTGCTCTGCAGCTGCTACCCCTCCTCAGCAGGACCTAGTAACGGCCACCAGCCGTACCTAGGGGGGAAATGGCCACCAGCTGCTTCCTGTTAACTGGCCCTCCAAGGGACAGGGTTTCGGTGAAGGCCTCTAGCCGCACCAGCAGGCAGGTGACAGCCACTAGCCACACCTTGACTGCCTCCTCAAGAGGGGACATCAATTCAGTGACGGCCACTAGCCGCACCAGCAAGAGGGTGATGGTCACTAGCCGCACCAGCAAGAGGGTGATGGCCACTAGCCGCACAAGCAAGAGGGTGATGGCCACTAGCCGCACTACTACTGCGGTCCCCCTGGGGAATGGGAATCAGGTGACGGCCACCAGCCTCACCAGTAGGCAGGTGACAGCCACTAGCCGCATCTCGTCTGCCGTCCCACAGGGTAGAAGGACCTCGGTGACGGCCACTAGCCGCACTGGCAGCCCAGTGACAGCCACCAGCCACATTAGGGGTGCAGTCCTCTCGGGGCACGACACCTCGGTGATGGCCACTAGCCACACCGGTGGGTGTGTGACGGCCACTAGCTGCACTCCACCAGCAGTCCGTCAGGAGCACCGAACGCCAGTGATGGCCACTAGGCGCACTGGACGGGAGACGGCCACTAGCCGCTCCACGCCCGTTGTTCGAGGGGACTTGGTAAAGGCCACCAGCTGCGCCAAGGAGGGAATGGCCATGCTCCGCCCCTCGTCCCCTACCCCTGTACCTTCCCTCTTCAAGGACTTCCCTTGCTCACTCACCTCCACCTGTGGCAGAGTGGTATCCCTCGCCCTCACTCCTCTCAAAGACCCTTCCCTGGAGGAGCAGCACCTGGAGGAGGTCTGGCAAGGCCCCATAGTATTCCCTCGGGTACTAGCCCTACATCCTGCTCCCCAGCGACACCAGCCCCTGACGGACTCTCCACGAGAAGAACCCCGCCCCCCCACTGCTTGAAGGCCCTGCCAATGCGAGAGTGCAGCCCTCGGACCCGCCGGGACATCCTTAGGACACCAGGGCGTGACCTCCCTGACCCCTCCGGACAATGTCCTGCTTAACAGAGCTGGTGCAAGCAAGTGCACCTGCTCTCCCTGTTCGGGCCCAGCCAGAGGCCCGACCTTCAGGCCCCCCCCCTCAGTGACAGGCACCTCACCAGACTGCCCAGCAGCCGATCCCAGA